>VZUI01089100.1:0-43821 GCA_013401135.1 Cettia cetti | reverse complement strand
AATAATAATAATAATAATAATAATGATAATAATAATAATAATAATAATAATAATAATAATAATAATAATAATAATAAATAATAAATAAATAAATAAATAAATAAATAAAGAAAGAATACTTGAAAAGCTAATGTGCAGAAATACCCTGATTTCTGCTTAAAGACTTGTCATCAAATGCTACACAATGATGAAATATTTAAAGATGAGTTTTAAGTGAACAGTATAAATATAATTTCAATGTATGATTAATGCTTACCCTGAAAGATATTTTCTGAAGTAGATTGCAAATATGCATAATATAAGAAATAAATTGACCAATATGGATTTGCTAATAGTTTATTAATATTTTATCATAAATTAATAATTATTCTCTGTTGCTATGTGTAAAGAAACCCACTGATATTAGACATATTGCATCATTTATGATATTGAACAAGACTACAGGAGCTGGTTTTAATATTGCTGTATCTGCAAAGAAAGAGTCCAGAAATATTGAAAGAGAAAGATTTAAATGTTTAAGGCCATTGTTATTAAAAACTATAAAATGCTATCTAATATGATTAGCCTGTATTTTGTGAAAAAGGCACTTAATAAAAAATGGTTTTAACAGCCATATATGTGTTGTGCAATAACCATTACTATGCTTATATCAAATGCTGTATTTCCTACACAATTGCCTACACCATTTCCTAAACAATCATTGTTGCAATGATCAAAATCATTGCTGCAAAGTGCTTTTAGCTAGCTCAAATATGAAACACACTACATATAACTTTTACTCTATTGTGTTTTATAGAAGAAGCCTTTAGGTCAAAATGTACAAAGATCTTAAAAAATGTCAAGTGCATTTAATCCGAGAAGAGGTGACAGACAAAGAAATACATGACATCAATCCATTACATGCAGTGCTAGAACATGCATTGTGCTCTAAAAATCACAAGAGGAAAAGTGAGAATGGTGAGACATAAATGGAGGACTAACTCTTCAGATTAATTGATAATACCTCACTCATCAGAAAAGGAGTAAAAAAAATTACCTGAGAGGAGGAGAGAGAAAGTAGTATGAATCAGTGAACAAATTGAAGGAATTGACTTTGAATAGAAGGCAGACAAAAATGCCACAATCAAATTCACTGAAGGGCTCACATTTGTGTAGAAAAGCAGGACTATAAGGAAAAACTGAATGATGGGGTTTTTTTTTCTTCTCCTCCATAACAGGAACAGTTCTTCTGTCCAACTTTAAAAAACCATTTCTATTCTATCTACTTTATTCCAAAGTCATATTGACATGTAAGATCAGTGAACCATATCTGCAGACTAGCTGGAAATATACTGAGATCCTCTATAAAGTTTTACCTTTTTAATTGTGTCCATAAAGCTCTTAGAATTTTCTTTTAAATGCCTAGAATGTAATCTTAACTGTAAGAAACCACATCTGTTTCCAGTTATCCCAGAAATTGTTTCAGCCTCTACCACCAGTAAATTTGACAGTTCTGATGCCCTTTGTGTTCTCAGGCTCTCCTTGAGTCATATTTCTTCATTTTCTTAGATGCCCTAGTTACTGAATTGCAACAAATTTTTTTGTTCTTTAATGGCAGCATTTGTATTTTGAAATTGTTTTTTAATGACTTTATGCTTGAAAACTCCTTCAAAGCAATAAGTCAAATGCTAATGCTAGCATTAATATAGGGCATAGATTAACAATGAGGCCCAGAGATAAAAATCAAGCAGCAAGACATAAATCGTTAAGCAGATTTAGTGTAACTTTAGATTTTCCTAAATCTTCAAATCAAATTTAGTCAATCAAATCACATAATATATTCCCTGTCAGAAATATATCATGCTTCATCTTAAAATAACACCTGCAACTTCAATGTGAAAGTTGTTCTCAAGTCTTTTCCACCGATGATGGGACACCTTATGGATTCCAGCCTAAACATATTACAGGATTTATAGATACCATTTGGTCTTTATGCACAAGTGTATTTCCCAGTCTATTTGGAAATTGTGCATTTGCTGTATTCAATTTAATTTCTTCTTTAATCTGCATCTCAGTGGTTGGTTAATATGTGGGAGCAGATCCTTTATCACCTTCTTTTACAATTGGGGGTTGTTCTCACTCAGGTGCAGGATCTTGCATTTGGCACTGTTGAACCTTGTGAGGTTCACATGCACCACTTGTTGAGGTTGTCCAGTTCTCTCTGGATGGCATCACATCCCTTAGGTGTGTCAACTCCACCAGCTTCTTGTCATCTGCAAACTTTCTGTAGGTGCACTTGATCCCACTATGTCATCTATGATGTTATTGAACAGCATTGGTCCTAGTATGGACCTGTGGGGACAATACTCATCATTGATCTCCATTTTAACCCTTGATTTTCTCAAATTGAACTTTCTTTCCATTTATGTTGCTTCCGCTATATTTTTAATATCCTCTTTAAGCTGGTTTTATCCTAGAACTCTTATTTCTGCACTACATGCAATTCCAAGCAGCTTTTTCTCAGTTAAATAAATTACATTTTGATAATTATTCTGTCATGTTTTAACCCCAGTTGAAAACTAAACTACCATAAAGAAAATCAACTCTATCTTAGCCAAAACCAGTATCCTTTTAGATATATTCCGTTGCAACACATCTGTTGTATATATAAATATATATATTGCAATGATAAAATTATTTAAACCCTCAAATTTGAATAATTATATATTTTTCTGAAAATTAAACTGAATACACAGAATATGTAACTTAGAGTTAGGTAGCTAACTACCTTTTCAGGTCAACTCTTGATCACATTTTCAGAAAATCAGGAGCTACCTCAATTCCATCAGTTTCTGAAAATGAGGAGAAAAATGTTGAATCACACTGGGATGTTTGAAAAACGCCCTCTATGTCCACAACAAAGAGTTTCAGTGGTTGTATGCTCCATTTATAATGTTGAAAATAAGTTCAATTTCTTTATAAAGTTACGAGGAGCAACCACTTGTCTCAGAAAACAGGACATTTTCTGAGGATCTGAATAGATCTGCTTGTGTTCTTTGAATTCTTATGTTCCAATCAGCAGTGATGATTTTGATAGCAAATATATTAGGAATTGGTTTACATGTCCTATTAGTCCCAGCAGGGTTGTACTCTGAGAGGCATGTAGGACCTGCTAAAAGCATTGCACTTCAGCATTCTAGTAGCAAATGGATGTGCACACGATTGAAAATGTTGCAGTAATTGGCTGAGTGTGAAAAATATGAAGATGTATTTATTTGCAGAAGTTAGGTGTTGCCCTCTATGAGTCAGCTGAGAATGGCAGCATTTACTGCCTTCAAAGAAAAAATTCTTTGCAATAGATAGCTCTGTAAATCCTCACTGTAGATCCCACAGTGGTGGAAACTGTGCATTGAGTTTTCAAGGTGGAGAATGGCAGAACATATGTGAGATAAATGAAAATGTTTTGTACTGCCACTATTGCAGCTGAACAAATCACTTGCTTTTTATTCTATCTCCACAGCTAAACTTTCCTAGGAAAGACTTTAGGTAAGAGAAAGCCTTCTCCAGGGAGAAAAAAAAAGACAACTTTCAGGGAAAAGTTCATTATTTTCCACCAACCTTATGTTCAGTTACACATCTTAATATCAGGACATTTTTGTGGTACTCAAATCTCACACTGCACACAAGTACTTTGATTATTTCCTGCATTCTATCACCTGCCTGCTGAGCTTTAAAGATCTTTTAAAATATGTCTCACTCTAGCTGCAGAAGAAAATATATAAAGACATAAAAATTATGTGCAGGTATCCCTAAAACCGGTGAATTTGGAAGATGTGATGAAAGAGCACTCAAAATGAAGGTTCTACACATCTATGCACAAGTCCTGACCACCCAGAGATGTTCTGTACCAACCTGGGCAGTACTATAAAGTTCCCTCAAAAATGTTATTTACAAGTGCTCACAATAATGATCCAATGAAAATATGAATTACAGATCAAGGTCTAGTTTTCCTAGTTTAGGCATGTAACTTACTTTTAAACCCCTTATCCCTAGACTTCTGCTCAAAGATCTCACAAGTACATCTATGTCTTTTTCAAATTATGGGAAACAGACTGTCTCAAAGGCTACATCTACACTTTGGTCTTCCCCAAAAAGCACATACACTCTAGGGCAAATTGTGCATATTGCCCTAAGTATCCTTAAGTCCGCCTGGTACTGTTAGGTGTAATTATTATATTTGTTTTTATTTCAGTCTGTATGAAGAAGTCTAAGGGCTGCATTAAACCACTGCTGGGGTCTTGAGACATGATGCTGCATGTGTTTTTATAGCATGCAAGGGTTGCTTTCTTCGAGAAAAAACATTCGGGTTTTCATAAGACTGTACAAGGCATGGAGAGGTTGTTGGTGTCTCATCCTTGCTGCCTGTAGAGTGTGGTCCCTGCACTGAATGTTATTCTGGAACTGCAATCACTTTTATCTCAAAGGGAACTCTGAAATGAAAAAGCCCAGGAATGAGCTATCCCATGTAGAGTGGGAATTATACAGGGCCAGATTCTAGAAGCCACATCATTTGCTAGTGTAGATGTACCAAATAGTATTTTACAGCTGACATTTCACCAATACTGAATCAAGTGGAATAATCACCCTCAGCATCTTACTTATGGCATTGCTATTAACATGTCAGAATGTGGTTTGCCTTGAATTTCATTGCTGACTTTCATTTGATTTCTTTTCCACTCTAACTCTTAGACCTTTTCCCTTGCATTTGCATTTACTCAGCTATTCATCTTGTATTGATGAATGTGATTTTCCCCTCCAAAGTACAGCATTTGACACATATCTTACTGAATTTTATCTTGCTGATTTAAGATCATATCTAAAGATTATGACAGTATTTTGAATCTTGATCCTGGTCCCAAAAGAATTTGTATGCCCTATGCTGTTAATTAGTATCATCGCTAGATTTCATACATAATCACAATTAATTTTGCCATCTAAATCACTGACAAAAATACGTTTAGAAGCCTTAGATGGAGACTGTAATCTGTAGCTAATTCATGTGCTTATATTTGTCCTATTTATTCTTTAACCTCTAGTTTAAGAGCCCCCAAGAGGCACTTCAGTAGCTGCAAAAGTATTTAAAACTTGCACTCTTATCTAATCTGGTTCACAAAATTATATTTAAGTTACCAAACTCTGATTGCTTCTGTCCCTGAAGAGGGAGCAGTATGTCACTTACTGAGCTCTGCATTAATGTGAGTTACCTGTTCTGTCACCAATTATGCATTCCAATTTATAAATAGGTAATCAAAAGCAGGCTAATGATGCTGTATTTTTCTCATATTCTATTACAAGCAACATGCATTCACTCCACTATATTTATAGAAATCCATGGGTTTGTAGAAAATTGCCTCTGCAGGTTTTATTGTATCAAGTGACCTACTTTTCACCTTAGCCTATTTGAACATAGCAGATATATTTACTATCAGTTACGGAGACAAGAAATGTGGTATTGTTTTGTCTAGGTCAGCATCCTTTAATGGCCATGCAGTCTATTAAATATCTATTACAGACTCTGGATTTAATAAATGATGTCTAATTGACTAGATGTCAGTGGCAACATTCAAGAAAACTCAGTTACATGGGATTTTTCATTGATTTTCCCTATATTAGAAAATGAAATGTCAGCTACCATTAATTGTATTTTCACAATACGAATCATACTGCAAAGCAGCTGCTAAAATGAAAGCACTTCTAGCCTAACATGTTAGAGAAGTATTTTTTTAAATTAATCCAGTATGTAAACAATTATTACACTTATGTGTCTCTGTGTGTCAAATTGATGTGAATGCAACTACAATCTATAATATGGAATGATTTTGCAGGCTTCTAGAAAAAATGCATTCAGAGACATGCTCTGCACTTGTTTATCCTTATGCACTACACTGTCTGCACCCAGCACCACAGAAGTTGGTTAATCCATGTTTTCTAGGAGTTCTTACCTCCAAGGATGGCATCACTGCTTACATCAGCTTGCACAACTGTTGTCCATGATTCAAAGACAGAATGCTAACTTATATAGTCATATAAATATACATGTGTCTACCCAGGCTATGTGCCAATACTAAGCAGGATATGATCCAGAATAAAGTTTATGAGACTGGTACACATATAATCCTTACCACTGAAAATCAACAGTTCAAAATGTGTTGGTGCATTTTTCCTGCCTGTCTGTGTCTGCATTTGTGTGATCAGACCTTTGTGACCATGTATGCTTTCTACAGGTGTAATTCCAAATATTTTCTTTCATGTGATCATATTTATCATGCCAGAATTGACCATCGGTCTATACAACCCCAGGGAGATGATATTAGAAGTAAGTGAAAATTCATTTAGCTATGCACAATTTACAGTAGTGCTAGAAGTCCTTATGTCTTTGTAAGGAAAGAAAAATCCATGACCTTTCTGAAGTATGTGATGTGGCATTCAATTTCCCTGCACCTGATCAATAAGCAAGCAGGAAGTTGTATATTTTGCCATGGTAGACAAGCATAATTAAGCAATAAGGCAATGGAGGTAGTTGTGATTATCTTAGGATGCACCTGGGAGCTGCCTTGTTGCTATTTTAAAACATCTTTATGTGAAGGGAACTGTATTAATTTCTGCTGAGAAAGATAAAGTTGGCAGTTTGGAATGCTCATGAGCAGCAGTTCCAGTTGTGCTTTACAGACAGTAATGTGGTGCATTCACCCCAAACAATTAGGCTTCTCCTGCAGCAGAAGGAAAGATGGAGCAGGTTGTAAACGTTTAATTGACAGTTCAGACCAAGCAAAAAAAACCAAAACAAAAACCCCAAAAAACAACAACAACAACAACAAAACCACAACTCCTCCTGCAAATCAATTATGCTTTGGCTGGCTTCCAGAGAGTGCAAAACTTACATTTTTACCAGTTTAGAATAAAAATATGTTGCAACCAACACTTGACTTTCAGGGAAGACATCGCTGCATAATTAATACTATTGCATCCACATTCTAATTTATGCGTTTTAATTATATCAAAGGCCTGGTGAATAATTAATGCTAGCAAAACAATGGGCCTGAAGCATAAGCTGAAAAGTATCACTTTTTAATGGGCTCTGTAAATTTAAATAACTAATGAAAGCTATTTAACTATTTGATTGTGAGAATATTTCTCCCTGATACAATCAAGGATTAGCTACCATAATTGAGCAGCCTCTCAAGTGGAGAAATTTTAGCTCAGGGTAGTTGTTTTCTGAGTGCACTATTGTATATCGACCCACCTGAGCTGTATGCTTACAGGAAATAGATTTATTTGCATCCTCTGGGAGGAACTGGCATGTCATTGGTATCATCTATAAGATGTAAAATCAAAATTCTGGGCACAAGTGTTCCCCTTTGACCACCTGTATAAAAGTAGGTCAGTTCATGCAAGTTTCATGGGGAGATTTAGAATTGAATCTAAAGAAATACAATATAGAATTTATTATCTTTGAGTTCAGCAATCTGAGAATTAAGGATGTAAGCCAGGTTAGTAATTTAGAGCCCTGCAGTGGTCAGAGAGAGATAGAATCTCTGGAGAATTTAATCTCATCCGAAAGTGAGGCTTTTGAAATAGATAGGATTAATAACCATTTGACAGTGTCTAGCATTTTTCTGTTTTTTACAGGAGGAGCTTGGGATACTGTCTTACCCATACACCTACCTTCCAGACAGCCAAGTTTAGATGAAGTTAATCTCACCAGCTAGGTCAGCCTCTAAAACTATGGTGTAAAAAAGGCCACTCACACTAATCTGAGGGTGTAAAGGCCAGGGCAAACAGAAGGGGTCACAACAGAGAGCTGTGCAAAGTTCAGCGTGCCACACTGACAACCAGCATCGGTTGCTTGGCCAAGTCTCAGATTTGAATTGTGTGACTCATTAAGTCCTTCCTTCTCTGCAGGGCTCAAAATGTAGGTTCCCTTTAATCTGCCATACCCAAACACCAGCTTCCACCCTGCTCTGGTCCCTGGAGCTGTGCTGGGCAGTGTGATGTGCTAAGAGCAGGCTGTCCCAGATGTGCAGCCTGTCCTGGCTGTCCTGGCTGTCTCTGAGTTTGTCACCCAAAGAGTGGTGAAAGCATGTAGACAGCAGACAACACTGACTGGATAGCATGGAGAGCCTGGCAGCAGAAAGTATTCATTTCTTTAGGAGAGTAAAACGGTACAGCAAATGATGAATTACTGCAATCCCTGGCAATATATTACACACACTCAAGAAATATCAGCTTGTCAATATGAATATAAAATGCATAGTTTCTACCAACTTTTTTGTTCTTGTTTTTCCATAGCAGAAGTTTGCACTTCAATGGAAAATGTTTAAGGAAGTGTCATAACAATAACAACCATATAATGAAGGACTTTTAAAAGAAATAAGATTGACAAAGACTGCTGTCAATTTTGCATGTCAGGCCCTTTATTTAAGTGCATTAATTTGAACTCAGTAACTTTTTGGCTCCTATGTTTGAAATTTTTTTCTTTTTACTTAATATTATGTATTAAATTGGAGTATTTGACTCTCCATAGCACTCATTTCTGTCACTGGGAAGATATGGAAGGCAACCTTGTAGGAACTAATTGTGTTTTCCCTGTTTTCAGCTGTGTTTGCATGAGCCTGGACATGAGCTAGTGCTCTCCTCGGTGGTTGTCGCCTGTATGAGACAGGCCAGAGTTACCTTCAGTTGGGTTAAGCTGGATGATGTGTCCCTTCATGCAGATGTCAGGAAGGACAAGGAAGAACAAAAAAGGCTCTTGCAGAGGTGGCTTTGCTCTAGGGAAATAGAAGCTGCCTGGCCCCAGTGAATATTTCATAGTGGACAGAAAGAAACAAAAGAAAATCTGCCATAGTATCAGATTAAACCACTTTATTTCTTGTGAGCAGTGGTACCTGAAAGAGCAGAAGATATTGGGGCAATCTGGGGCTGGTGTCAGAGTTAACAGGCTAGCACTGGGGGCTTGCTTGTTCTTCACTGCTCAGCTTTCCTGCTCCAGAGCTTGGCAGTATCCTGATGGTATTCCTCTCTACTTTTCTTACTGCAGAACCTACAGTGAGTACTAAGAACGATTCCCCAAGAAACACAACTCTTTTATTGAATCCTTTTTAAGGCCAAAACCTCCTTGGCATGCTTGGGATGGAGTCTGGTTTTCTAGCTGTCCAGTCCTTGTAACGTGGCTGGTGCAAAGAGATGCTGAAGCAGGAGTTCATGGCCTCAGGTGAAGTGCCTCCCTTTGCTTCTGCCTTTGCAGGACTATGCTGAGAAGGAAAAAGCTGCAGCTAAGGCCCTGGAGGATGTGAAGGCTAACTTCTACTGTGAACTATGTGACAAGCAGTACCACAAACACCAGGAATTTGACAACCACATCAATTCTTATGACCACGCTCACAAGCAGGTAAACCTGATAAATGTCTTGCATGTTACGACGGTCTCTCTTCCCTCTTCATTGATTGTGGGAGGTTTCCAAATTCACCTAAGTAGAAGACAATTCATCATTTATATTTTCAACTGTAACATGTGACTTTCCATCAAAACAAAATGGAAAATATTCATTTTTATCACAATTTCTTTTAAGGTACTCTGACTGAAAGACCTCCAGCTGTAGCTTTAGATACAAGCTCAATACCAATGTCCACATTTAATTTGATAAATTTAAATGTGAAATTACTTAAAAACCACAGGCAAGGGCAAAGACCTCTTCCTCAAATGACCCTCCCAGTCACAAAAAGGCCTCTACTCCTCACGTTTTTATCGGAAGGCATATGACCATGCTGTTTCAAGTTGATTGTGCTGTTTCAAGGGCAGAAAGAATTTGTCTATTTTCTTTTTTAAAAAAGCATCTGTCTCTGGAGTTAAAATCTATGTCTCATCATTTTCTCAGGTGAAATACATACTGCCTTTTGTGCAGAACATGATACAAAATAATCCCTAATGAGATGTTGGATTCCTGGAAAAAGATAATAAATACTAATTTTTTATCACTTTTTTGTTAACAGTTTTATCACATTTGTATATGGTACGTACATTCTACCCATATGGGTCTATTACCCTTATTTCTTGCATCCTCATATTCCTCCAATTTTAGCAAAATACATATTTCCATTTGCAATATGGAAGGAAAATGCAAATAATTCATATAAACACATCAGAATTTAAAGAAAATGGTTTGTGAAATCCAAAAGTGAACATTTCCAAGCCCCTGAAGTGAGGGATCACATCTGCAGGACCTGGCATGCTAAGCACATGTAACTGGATTCCCTAGATGGATCTTTTTCTCCTGTATTTCTGCTTGGGCTTGCATTTGAGTGCTCAAGTATTGCGTGCATCCAAGTTGCCAGGGAATTAGTTGTCCTCTGTGTGATCACACTTGTGGGTTCACGGGGGTCAGGAGATACACCAAAAATATGTGAAACCATTAGAAATTGCAGGTATTTCTGACAGAGGATTAGAAATAATAATGTTGAACAAAATGAGCAATGCTAAAGGCAAAACTCCTTGCTCTCCCTGAAAGCAATCTTATTGTCTTCCGCAGTATCACAGATCACAGTAAATCATTCTGGAATTTTTTGTGTGCAGCTTTCACAGCACTTCATTAAAAAACTGCCTAAGGTCTGCCCACTCATCAAATGCTGAACCATCCTGCTGAATTCAAGCACCCCAGCCAGCTACATATGGGAAATAATGGGACTCTTTTGTCCCATCACTCCCAAACCAGAGTTATGCATTTATGCATTAAATAAAAAATGATTCCTCTCATTACCCTTCCATTAATTAATTCATAAAAAATTTTATAGTAATATGAAACAAATGTTTTTCCAGATTCTAAACCTGTGACTCTAATCCCTTTAAATCCCCATTTGCTGCAAAGAAGATTTTTTCACCTTCAGCTGTTTTTTCAAGTAATCAGAAATGCATCTGAACTCAAATGGAGCCATTTGTGCTCTTTCCTCTTCACACACTCCCCCTGCAAAAAGCAGTTTATGCTAAACCAAACAGCCTGCTTCATGCACCAACTATGATTGTGTTGCTGGGCAGGGGAGATTTTGGCAGGTTTCTGTTATAAAAGGGCTTGTTTAAGCAATAAAACTCTTCTTAATTTTCAGATAAATTTACTGCTTTAAAAGCTGCCAGACATAGTGCTGGAAACTAAGAGTATGCACAGAAATGCACGACACATACAGCATGCCAACTGGCAGCGCAAGCTCACTTCATCGTGCCCTTTCCGATGTCGTTCAGACGCTCAGTTAGTGCAGGATGAGCTAGCTACCCTCCTGATGTGGCAGGGTAATTCAGTCTCTTCTCCTCTCTCACTTCTTACCTGGTCAGCCAAGTCTGGGAAAAGCATTAGTTTGCCTCTAGGAATAGTGTAGGTGTACCCTTTTCTCTGACTTTTAGAGTCAGTCACAGAAAAACCTCTACTCTTCATGCTTTTATCAACATAATCTTAAAGAACAAAATAGTTAATTTATGGTTTCCTGTGGGTTTAGTTAGCTTAGTTCCAAAATGTTTTTTTCTGGGAGGGACATTAGCCACCACAAGAGCTTCTTCATCTGAAGGTATGTTTTCTGTTTCCAGCAATTTGAGGGTAGCTTTTGTAATCTGCATGGATATGTTCTAAACATCATTCTTCTAATGGAGAGTAAATTAAAATGAGACACCCTCTGCATCTCAGTAACAATACAGTATAGTCCTCCCATGAGATTTTCCATTTAAATGCTACTACTTCACAATTTGCATTAAAGTGGCCATGATGTTTGGAGAAGATAGAAAGGCAGAAAAAAGGATATTGCACTGAGTGCTTAATCATAAATCTTTTGTTTGTCTTCCAGAGGAAACAGACTGTACTCAGAGAAATGTGGCTTTAATCTCCAAATATTTTTCATAGAATTATTTTTGCAATCCATTTTCTTGTAGATGATTTCAACCAGTTGTTATAGCAGGAAGTGCTGAGTTGGCATACCAGCCCTCCCTGTTCTCAGAGGCTGCTAAGTGTTATGATGACTGTCTGGCCTTGTTGGCATAAATGGTCTTTCTGCTGTCTGTCTGTGTTAGATTATTCTAAAACATAATTCTAAAGTATATTCAGACACACTATGCCTCTCTCTCTTTGCTTACTATATACCTTCAAACTTACAGACATAAAAATGTGATGTATCTGTACATATATAGGCATAAAAATTTGACAGACCATCGAAGATCAATGCCTACATCTTCATTATCTTCTAACTATAACGACCCTGGAAAGTTCCAATATTATTTATCTATTTTTGAGTTACATTGTCTCACTATTAGGCAACTCTTATTCCTTTGGTTGTCTTGTCAGCATTAGTCTCAACATCTTTCCTGACAAACTACAAGAATTTTTTGTTGATATTACCTGCCATTGGAAATTAACTTCTTGCAGTGCAGAGCTGGATAAAGTGAACAGAGAAAATCTGTCTGACTAGAAGTTTGCACTCGCACCCAGCTTTACCTGAGCCCTCTGTTGTTAAACCTGGTACCTAACAAGGCTGAGGCAGGAGTGTGAGTGACTTCCCTGGGGGAACCTAATCTTTCATCACTGTACAGCCCTGTGCATACATTTCTCATTGGCCCACCAGATATCAGCTAACCCACTTGAAATCACAGCTTTTTCCTTCATTTTTTTTTCCCTATGACTTTATAAAGTCCAGGGCAGCAGTCATGGGGAGTAGCCCATTTGATAAATCTGCAGTTTCTGTCCTCAAGAATCAAGGTGAAGGATGCTTGCTCTCACTTTCTCACTGTATTATTCTCTGCAGCAAAAGTTGACTGCATCAGAACAGAGTGCCTTGGCTCTGCTGAAGCTATCTGAACTCTGAAAAGCACAAGGGTCCTGGTCTAAATTAATTCAAAAGTGATCAGGTATAGATAACCAAGATAGGCTGCTACCTGAAAATGTATTATATGTAGGAGTAGGCTAAGCTGAAAATGATATACAAGTATAGTTCTTTTTAACCATATTGTGTGCGTCTTAAAAGTGAAGCCAAACTTGAGCAGAGATGTCTATTTGCTTGACATTATTAAATGGAATCTTTTAATAACTCCAGTTCATGCACAGTGTTCATTCATTCAGTTATTATCAAAGTAGTTGGAGCTTTCAGTTTTTTGTATAAGTAATCCTTAGCAAGTAATCAGCAAGGCTTTTAGATGTCAGCAAATGAGAAAATCACAAATCTGTTCCATGTACTGCAATATAATTGTGATGATAATAATAATAATAATAATAACAAATATAAGCAGCAAAGAAAAACAAGACTGTATTGCCATCTTGGGGTTTCTGATGACAAAGCAAGTCTTTAGTCTGGCTGTCAAAATTTAACCATACTGTTGAATACATCACATTCACTCACACGATAAAAAATACACAAACTAGCAAAAACCTATAAAAGGTGCCCCACTACATAAATTTTAGTGTCCTTGAAGTCAACAGTACTACATAAGCAAACAGAAGCTTCAGTCTGCTTTAGTTTACATGCACATACCTGTATTTTAATATTTACATCCATGCATACTAGCATTTAGTTGTATTTTTGGCATGAGAGCCTGATTTAGTGTGTACAGCTGTTGGCACTTACTGTTAAGCCTTTATGGTGCTTGTGGATTTAAACTCTAATTCAGGCAGAGATTTAGCTTCTGTTAAACATCAAAGCTAGCAAATATGCTTACATTTTAGCTAGCATTGCTGCTACAACCCAGAAAATGCACTGATAAGGCAGAGAAAGCTCCAGATATGAGTATAAATGCTGAGGTCTTGTTAGTTTGTCTTGAGGGTGTTTTTTCCAGCATCTTCATGTTTATTGGAGGAAAAGTAAGTCTTGTCTTTTGGCACCAAGGTAAACCTGTATTATCCAAACAATTTGCATTTGGAGGAAAACTGGTTTGGCAATGTCTGAGGAATTTCACCTTAGGATATGGGAAACTAGGCAAGGATACTAAGAAACCTTCTTGTGGACAAAGGAACACATATTCAGCTGTAGGAATACACTAATCACAGACAGCATGGAGGTCCCCTACTATGTGTGCTTGTGTAGTCTCTGCTTTTATCCCTTGGAGCATAGGTGGACCCAATGTTCCTCTGGTGCTCCCATGTGGGCAGGGCAGAAGTCCTTCCCTGTAGCCCCTGCTCCCATGCCACTGCATCAGGACATTGGTCTTTACAAAGCTAACTCTCTAAAAAACCAGGACACTGGCCCTGAATTTGTAGGGCCAAGTTTTGCACATGGGGTCTGTACTCTGTGGCCTCCTCAGGAAACAACCTGAGTACTAAAAGACCTCAGAATTTCTTGATTTCAGCTGGCAAGTGGTGCTGTCTGCAGTTACCAGGATTCTGCTCCTGGTGAGAAAATCACCCTGGCTTGATGCTTGTCAAGAAATACATGCACACTTGTAACAAAACTTTCACATTCCTCACATCCCTAGTAAGATTAAAGAAAAGAAGTCAAACAAGAGAAACAATAATATGATGCTACATTTCCTCAAACAGCTGGTTTATAAGTGGACTTGAAGTGATGCAAGAATTTGCATATATCATAGTTACTGCCCTCTTTAACTGCCAATGGATTTCTATGCTCCAAAGCAATGATCACATACACAAATTGTTATATGTGTGCAATTTAGAGTGTTTAAAATTAGGCCCAGTCATGAAAACGGTGAACTTTCTAAGAGGTAGCCCTATAAGCAGCCCCCTCAAAAAATAAATTAAAATATTAAAATGCCTAAAATGAAGGCTGCTCATATGTTTTACAAGGATGGGGTGTTAGAGATGAAAGTTATTACTCTTTATATTTTCCGTCTCCACAATATTTACCATACATATCTTTAGCCAGATTGGATGCTTTTGAAACATACATCAAAATATTGACATTATGATTAAGAATAGTCAAGAGCTTCATAGATTTTTTTCCACAAATTATTCTTTAATTTCAGTGAAATGCCTGCTTATTTCTAACTTTAGACAAGTCTAGTTTATATTTTAACTATCTTTACTATACTATTTAGAATAATAACCTATTTCAGTATAACATTTGTCAGACAATTCTGCTTCTTTGCAACATTTTTTTTCCTCTTGAATTTGGGGGTATGGATGCTTTGGAATTCTCAACTGTTAATTTATTTATTCATTAATCTACAATACAAGTAACAATTCAATTTTCTCTGCTCTATCCTTCTAAGCCCATCTTTCTCTTTCCTTGGAAAAAGCATACTCTTGATATTTCTAGTCTAGTCTAGTTTCTTTTTGTATGAAAACCAAAACTATAAGCAAAGAATTCATTTCTGTAGTCTATCCTATTATTTCATTGTCTTTTTGCCTTAAAAACATGCTTTTTTCTTGCTCATTGTGACACTAGCAATTTTCTTATTGCTACTTATTCCTGTGCCATTTATTACATTCTATAATTTCAGTTATAGCTTCACACTTTCTTAGCTGTTCATCATACACTGATTTTCAGTGTATATTCTTGTTCATATTTCCAAAAATTACTTCCACTCTGACTGTAACTGTTCCCGAAGAGCACGTTGATGGTTTCTTGCTGAATAGTTGTGTTCTTCTCACACTGCCTTTTCCATAATTAAATTTAAAAGTTTTTCTCACTCTTTCAGAATTTGTTCATGTGAATTAACCCCTTTCATTCATCATTCTTGTATATAAATTAGTTTTGATTACAAACTAGATTACCCCAACAGTATTGATTTGTTTTATAAAGAACTGATTGTGATGCTTATAAATAAGGTTTACAAACACTTCTTATTTTAAGAACAAGCTCTCAATTTCTCTTGGTTACTGGGCTGAAATCTTGTTTATGAATCACAAGCTTTAGCAAATAACATAAAAACGCATAGTATTTGCAAAGTCAAGAATAAAGAAGTGAGAAGGCTTCAGAATCAATACTGTTGGGACACCCTAACGTGATACTTTTTTGTATCTGCCCTTTAATGAAATCTTTAATTTTATGTTCCATGTTTTGATTGAGGAAACGTCCCTGACTCAGTATTGAAGATGGGCTGTACTTTAGAATTTAATCCGTTTTGTGCAAGGGATGCAGCTGCTGCCTGCAAAAGAACTGACAATGTGAAATGAGGAGGAAACAGAAGGAGAACAGGAGGGTTTGGGAAGCAGTTATGGAAATAGGTGTGGACAGAAACTGCAAGAACAGCAAGGCATGGAATTATCACTCAAAAATTAGAACACAAGGGAGAAGAAAGAGTTACAAGAGGAAGGACTAGGAGAAATAATCAGTAAATGAGGAGAAATACCAGGATGAAGCACAGCAGGAAACTCTCAATGTCAGCCACTTAGTGCCACCAAAGTCTAAGCCACTGCATTTAGAGATGAGGAATTGAGTGAATAGACCACATTTCACAGCTCTAATTCTGTTAAATAGAGTACCATAGATATTGTACTGGCACACAGTGTTGTATTGAAAATAATAGAAAGGACTTACACAACATAAAAAAATGGCTGGAGTCTAGAAAAAAAGCAAAGAATGGAATGCATAATGATATTTTCTTATATATTTTAATCTTTTACTACTGCTAGATAATATAAGACCAACATTTTCTTGTCCTGAATGCTTCTTTCTGTTATTTAGACACAAAGGAATCCTGCCTTTCAGAAAACATGTTTGCACCACAGCTGATGTGCTTCCGAGCACCTGCAATCCAGCAATTTTGAAATGCTGAAGTAGCAGTTCGGGGGAACAATCAGGTTGTGTCACATCACAGAAACTAACGCAAATAAGGGTAACATAAAGCAAAACAGGATGACATCAACATTTAAGTAAAGGAATAGTGTACATCATCTGCGCAGAGGCAAGACATAAAAAGCATCATAATTCTGTGGCTTCACTGTATCAAAAAAATTTATTTTTCCTGGTTTGATTTTTTCTTTAAATGAATGCTTGCTTTATAATATGATGCAATATTTTCTTAAATGGTACGAGGGGAGTCTTGTATTTATAGGTCTGCTACACAAAGATGTTTCAACTGCACACCAGAGCAAGTGCATGTACCAGAGTAGCTCCAGAGCAGCAGAAGCAGAATTATCAAATACCACTGAGCACACTCTGGTGATTAGGAGCGACTCCAGGCAACACATTCCAAAAAAATGTCACCAGAAACAATCCTTTACTTTAGACTTACCAGTCTGTGCAGATCAGCGAGCATTATAAAGAACTGTTAAACCTGCTGCCCTGCCAATGCTTTGCTGCTTTCTTATTATTCAGTGATAAAGTAAATAAATTGGCAGTATTCATCCTTTTTAAATTGCATGTTACTTAGAATAATGAGATTCCTATCATCATTAGCCCTCAAAAAAAATTTCTTCCAAATAATGCGGAGCTTCGTTTAAATTTAGTGTCTTGATAAGCTAAATTGTTAAATGCTAGATGCTATGGAATTACATTTGGTGTTCTTTAGAATGAATGTTAATTAATATGTAAATTAGCAATTTAACCCTCTTCAAATTGGAAAAAACCCCATGGGACACCCAATTTCATAGCTGTTAATGATGGTCCAATGACTGTAGAATATTTCTTAAGCATTTCATTATATAAGGAATTACAAAAGTGTACTATCAGATTTTGGCATTTAAGACATAGCAATAACCAGAATGTCAGTTAGAGGAAGTGCTTTTCATTAATGTCTGTGTTATTGTTCTTTCCGTTCTTCTCAGATGATACACTTTTTAATTACTAAAGTTTTAAAAGTAATTTTCCTAGCAGGAGGAATGGATGATGCAGTGTAATGTGGATGGCTTATTAAAATAAGCAAGGAATTGTAAGGATTTTGCTTGTAACAAAACCAAAAAAGATTGTGCCAAACCACAGAAAAATACAAAATTACCCTTCAAAATATCATTTTAGACTTCAATTTTGTACAATAAATCCTCAGAGCATGAAGGAACACATTCTTCTTTCATTATGTTTAGAGAAAAGATGCAGTTAACCTGGTGGAAACTCAGCCTGTCTGGTTCAAACTATTTCCCATTGCTTCAAGCTTTGCTCCTGTTTAAAACAGAAAGGAAGAGATTCCAAACTAAAATCAATTAAAACATTCTGTTATGACTGTTTCATGACAATGATAACCAAAACAACAACAAAAAAATTGAAACAAAAGACTTCCTGAAACATTCCATTCAAATTAAAACAAACAAACAAACAAACAAAAAAAAAAAACCATCCCCCTCCCAGAAAAAAAAAAAAAAACAAACCAAAACAAAACAAAACAAAAAAAAACAAACCCAAACCTTTTTGACCAGGTCATACTTCTTTATCCTAGTACATAAAAGTAGTTATCAAAATCAACATATTTCTATTTGATTCTGAGTTCTGAAATGCTAATACATGCAGAACATAGAATATTACTTAATTAAATGAGCCAAGCATGTAGAACTTAAATATCTATGTTTAGATTATTATTCCCTGTTAACCTTTAAGCCAGACCGAAATTGTGCCTGTGCTATTTAATAAATAAGATAAATTATACTGGGTGGTGTTGTCCTTTTAAACATCTCTGTATTCAGGTATACAGAATGTTTCTACTTTTTAAATACCAGCTATAAGGAGAGTAGAAGCAGAATAAACAGCATGTTTTCTATCTACCTCTATGCAAAATGTTACCATTCATATGAAACTGTCTGTTCACAATGAGCTAGCAAAAACCAAGCAAGACTGAAGACAGATATGCATTCTATTTCCTGTGCAAGCTTCAGAAGACTGGCAAAAATTACATAATACTGTGTATAGGCCACGTATTTTGCACAGTTGGTTGGGAGTTTTGTGTTAAATCAGTAGATCTGGAATACCTGGTGTAATTTTAAGGTCAGGGTCTACAGTATCTGCAGATAGAGAGATGAGAGAGGCAAAGCACTGCCAGATGCTATGATTGGCTTTGGTGACCAGGTGTTCACAAGTACTTGAACTCGTATTTGTGGAATGACTTTTAGAATAAGGCATTATTCAACCAGATTAAGGAACCTGTTCCACAGGATATGCCACATCTGTACATATCTTACTGGAGGCAGTCCTGTGTCATAATCAGCTTTTTGGAAATACAGCAATTAGCTGTCATAGCAAAATGTTAAACGTTCACAGAAAAATTACATTTATCTTGGCTTCCGCATAACTTTTGAACTAGCTGATAATTTTCCCTCACCTGAAAAAAAAGATAATACTTTTAATCTCATTGACATACACAAACTGTATCTGGCTCTATAAACATCTGTCTAGAATCTGCATCTATTATAGTTCTGTTCATTTTTAAATGCCTGCACCTTCTAAACAGGCATTTAAAAATGAACAGAACATAATTAATATGCAAGAATGTAGCTGCACAATTGATTCCTGTGGAGCTTTAAGCCATGCTTATCAGCTATGTTTGTGTTCAAGGAACTTTACAATGTGCCTTGTACATCTTTAAGGGGCATTTCTAGCTGAAGCAAGTATTTTAAAGCAGAAATAGAAAACATATCTGTGCATCACCAAGACAGCAGTAAAAAGGCTGAGATTAGTAATTTATCATCCTTACTTAGTTAAATGCATTAATTAACATATTTTAATGTATCTCTAAGGGAAAAATAAAGGAGGTAACCCAGACTGATTATCATTTCACATTTTTTGCAATTTTATAATAATTAGTCTTTATCAGAAGTCATTAAAAAGATGAGGGTTCTTTAAGCATCTTCTCAGATTAAATTTCAAGGGAATAAATAGAGAAATGTAGGTGACATGCATGTAAATACGAGACAAACATACTAATGCAGGTGATTGGACAGTAAAAAATACATATTTCTCAAAAAAAATCAAATAAAAATCAACACAAAACGAAGCTAAGCCAAACCAAACCAAGTCAAACCAAACCAAACCAAACCAAACCAAATCAAGCCAAGCCAAGCCAAACCAAACCAAAAAAGCCTAAACTCTAATTTTTTGGGAAATGTTTTTAGAGTGGAATGGTTACTCAGGAATGTGATAAAACTAAAACTATGTTTCATACAGAAGTTTTACATCATTTAGTTTCAATCAATTTGAAATGGTTCATGGAGATTGACATACTTTTTTCAGCAGTGTTATCTTAGAAAAATACATTTCAAAATTTCTTGTAAGGTATGTAATAATACTTTCATAGTATTAATTATAACATAGTCACACCATTTGTCATTCTTGAGATACAGAAATTATGAAAATAGCAACTTTAGGACATTATGTTGCATTGCTGTTTAGATGCATTAACATTAAGCCACTTGATAATTTCATTTCCAATATAAATTTTTTGAATTTTTTCTCCCACTAAGATTAAAAAGTAAAGTAATCCCAGACATCGAAGTTTTCTGCACAGCAGAAATCCTAGTCTTTCAACAAGTGTGTAAGTATAGATGAATTGACAAACACCCCCTGGAACCCTGTAACATACTTTAAGCTTGTAGTTGGCATTTCTTGGCTTGTTTTCAGCTCTTAGCATGTTGATGGATTCCAAGAACTGCTTCCTTCAAAAGAGACACCTAAATACTTATGTTGAAAAGCCACATTCCATTGATGTGTGTTTACACATTCCATTTAGGATCTGTGGTATTCAACAGAGTACTAAATAATTTCTGGCAGAAGAGAAACAACGTATGGTCTGTATTCTGAACCTGCCCTGGATCTCCCATCTTAGCCCAGATTGTGTGAATATCAAATCATAATTAACTGAGAAACTACAGGGTAAGGTAATATCATGTTCAGGGGTAAACCCATGCAGTTTATTAAGGAACACAGTCTCCCCAGGCAAGTGTTCACAGCACAAGGCCTGAGAGTTCAAGAATTGTTGGGACACTGATCTCAGGCACATGGTGTGAGTCTTAGGGTGTACTGTGCAGGGCCAGGACCCAATCATCCAGCTCAGAATATTCTGTGATTCTGTGATAGTTATCAATAATTGAATACAAAAATATTGCCTAAAAGATACAATGTAATTTTCACCCCTGGAAAAGAATGCAGAAAACCCAGATTAATCCCATGTTTTCGTCAAAGCAACATTAATTCTTCTCATCAGCTCATAATCATATTTTCTGAGTTCTGTGTTTCTTTTTCATAATCTGAGTCTGATTTGCACCAAATGTTCAATTAATTGACATACTCTTGGCTCTCAATAACCTGTGTGAGATTCTGATTTCCTTCCCATTTTGAAATTTAGAACACCATAATGTCTGTTTTCTTGGTTAAAAAAAAAAAGGAAAAAAAATTAAGATTTTGGCTTTTGGCTTGAAAACAATACGAAATTGAAACAGTACACATGTCTAACAACAAGTCTTAGCCTAATACATCTAGACATGGAGTGCATCAGAAGTATACAGCAATTGTTACGGAAATTTTATTATTTCGGGGACATGAACCATTTTTTTCTTATATAATTCTTTCCATTGTTGCATAAGGTCTCTCTAAAAGCTAAACCTGTAATACATGGAAAAACAATCAAGGTTTTTTTTCAGAAATTAAAATTATAACATTTAATCCAGCTGCCCTATTTTTCTTTGTCTCCAAAATAGTTTCCAGTATTAACTCACCTAGTCTAAATAACGTGAAACTACTACCACTCTATCTGCATTGGTGGATGTTTTAAGAGGCTTCTTTTTCATTTCAGTACATATGCTCACAGTATTTCTCCTTTTTGCAAGAAATAATTAAAATTCAGGAGTGTAAAAAAATATGGATTACTGGGATAAGAAACCATGGTATAAATAAAAGAGCAACTTAAAAGTTTACAGGAATGAAAATTTCATGGGAGGGAGTAGTAAACCTTGCTTAAAAGGTCCTTTGTGTCAAGTGATTGGAAAGAATTTGAAAAGTGACGTAGTATTTCAGAAACAGTGAATGATAGATGTTTAGACTATTAAACATGCTCATGTCTCCATGAAAAACTGGATGTGTTTATAGCATCATTAGATGTAAGAGTGAATACAAAGACACATAATCTGGAGCATGGCTAAGAGGATAACATTAAATGTTACCTCCCATAACTCCAGAATATATAAGTGGGTAAGGAAAGTACTACAGGATTTCTCTTATAAAAGTCCCTCATGTTCATTTCCACTCTATTTTCAGGGGGCAGTTTCTAGAACACTGTTAAAATTTTAAATTATAGCATCACAATTAAAGTGTGTGATGTGTCAGCTCAGTGACAAAAATCACAGGTTGCAAATAAATATTTTATTTATTTGCAGATGGCAATAAAAAGGGAGCTAGATAGGACCAAAATATTTTTACCTTTATAAAGTGGAAAAATAGGGCATTCACTCTTCACAGTTTGGTCATCTTTTTCCATGACATATTGCATTTGCTTAAGAAACACCTTACTGCTATTGTTATTTCAGAAATAAATGCTGTTTAACTGGGAAGAGAGATGGATAAGTCAAGTAGAGGGAAGAAAGGACACTAACATCAAAGGAGAGAACACACAATAGTAATGTGGAGCAAAATTGGAAAATAATTAAATAAACCATAAAATATAATGAAAATAGCCTTTTAAAAAGTAAGTACAATATACTGAGATGTGTTCTCAGAAGATTGTCTCTGATAAACAAAGGCTAAACCAAGCTCTTTTGTTTTCATCCCTGAAAACAAAAACAAAAACACCCAACATCTGTTCATCTTTTTCAGCAAATAAACCAGAGACTGGAATATAAACTGCTCCTCCAATCCCAGGGATGAAGAAATTAAAATTAACAGATCTTCCATCTGAATGTTCTGCCTCTGTGGGTCTCACTTATGACAAGAATAGTACAAATGCACTTCATCCATATTAAGGGTCTTTAAAAAGAGTAACATACACATTAAAGCTGATCTTTAATCTATATATTATTAGCATTATGATAGTCAACACAGACATACAGGAAATAAAAAAGAGAAAAAAAATAGTATCTAGCAAATGCAAATAAAATATCTTCATATATCTGTTTAAATAACAAACTGTAACATACACTTCTTTTAGGAACTTAGTTTTATAAAGGTGAATGAGCTTGTAAAATGGGCTGGGAGGAGAAAATCAAACAGAAAAATGTGAGAGAGAACAAAGAAATTTCTAAGTGCACTTGGCAGATGGTTTAAGAACCCAAATCCCAGAACAGAAAGAGACCAAATAGGTTATAAACTGCTAATCTCATTTAGAAGGAAAGTCAATTCTCTCTGTCTTAAATTTATAATAAAGCAGAGAAAGGAAAAATGGATGGTAAATACTATAAATCACAAGTGTAGAAATTGGAAAAGTGATGGAGGAAGTAAAAAGGGCAAAAGAAAAATCTGTAGTCATCAGAGGTGAGGGAAAGAAAGTTTCTGAAAATATATTGAGAACATAAAGTATCTTCTGGTCCAAATCAAAATTATTTACTTGTTAGCAGTGATATAAAAAAGACTATTAAACACAGATTTCTGTTCTGTACTTGGAACAAAGCTGGACGCCTTAGAATGATGTTTATGATGATTGTGAAGTACCACTCTATCAATTCTTAAGAAGGACCTTAAAAAACATATTCCAGAAATAAATAGTTTTGTCTCAGCTTGTTCAGGCCATAAACTCTCCTAATAATTAACGTTGATTTTTAATGAGTCTCAGAGCACTAGAAGAAAAAGCTGGATGATGCCATGGTAGGATTTTAAAAGGATAAATAAAAATATCTGTCATTCTGACATTAGTGCCAGGGAATATACTGGAATGAGTGATATGGGTGTCCATAAAATGTGGAAGAATTATAATGTAATTATTTTAATTTATTTATGGTTTATATAAATTAGCTCTTGTCAAAGTATCTTAAATTCATCAATTTATCTGGATGTCCCCTGTCCTGTGTTAGTGAAAACTTTTGATTGGATGATCACAAAATTCCTTTGTGGTCTTCTCTGATTAAGAAAAACTGCAAGGAAATGTCATGTACTAAAGCTCCTTTAATTTGAGCAGACATTTTTCGAGCAGCACAGAGTTGTTGCTAGATTTCTGGTTACCTTCAATCATCCTACTCCAGAAGAGCTCAGTTCACTTTGAGCAAATACAAGAGAAAGAATATTTTGGTTTAGACTGATTAAAAAAAAAAAGTAAGCCACAATCTAAAATATTTTCTATAGATAGCTATCAAAAAAGCAGTATTTTGCTTCCTTCATATATCTGATAAGGCTTCTGCTTTAACTCCTTCCAATATCCTTCACACACATTTGCCCAGCTCGTAACTTTTCATCTAACGTTCAGGGACTGTTGACTGTAAGCAAGGTTCCATTTATCTCAAGTGCATATCAAAATACCTCTTTTTCGTGAGGGACTTCTCTTGTAGAGCACTTCAAAGTCACTGTGCAGTGATTGAATCAAATCTCCTCTATGTAAACTGTGAACATAACACAACAATCTGGAAGAGGTTTATCCTTTATGCTCTGATGTTGTCCCCTCAGCACAATCATAGTTATCAAAAATCAAACTATTATACAGCTACTAAGTCAAAATTAGGTTTAATTCAGGTGTTTGACTTTTTAAAACGGGTTTACGAAGAATTAGAGGTGATAATTATGCATGCATAGCTATAAATGTTGATTCAGACTCCTCCCTTCTCTTTCACTCACTCCATCTCTCCATACCTTCATTTATTTATTTGTAAAGTGATATCATGGGTAAGATGAAGTTTCATAAGAAATCTGAGATCTGTCTATGAAAAGTGTAATTTAAAATTTAAATTTGTAATTTAAAAAAAGTGTAAAATTTAAATTTGTAATTTTAAAAAGTGTAATTTAAAATTTATAGACATTTCTACTGTCATTTTTGTTACTCCAGGTTTTGAACTCACTAACAGAATTCTGTGATAATTTAGACTCTCTCTTTTCAGTAAAATGTAGGTGATTTTGTATTCTGCCTGGTACAGTTAAAACAAAGAAAAACAAAGTGGTGAGAAAACTTGGAAAGTCTTAAATATTTTCAAAATAAGATTAGAATAAGTACTGAAATTTTTTAAAAGAGCTAATCTTGCACAGGATCTGTAATGCCAGTTTCTTTTCTTTTAACTGCTTAAAGGAGAATGAAAAAGAAATAAAATATATAAGATGATGGTTTTGATCTAAGAAAGGTCCAAAAAGCCTGACAAGTAAGGTAATATATGAACTTGAAAGGAAGATACAGATCCTGCCCCAAGTTTTTCAACACTCAAATGTGTTGATTTTTCTGGATAAATTTCTCTGTATTCCAAAGTGACACTAAATACATCTAATCAAAATCCACAGTATGCCTCTAGCTTGGTGGAGCCTATGTTTGCTTGAACTGATAGAAACACGAGTGCTCAATGGCTCAGGCTTCCACAGGAGTGAGTTGCTGGCACAAACTGTCCTCTTCCCTGTGGAAACAGCCCCCAAATGAATCTGTTTCAACTTTATTTGGGGGATTCTTATGAGAAACACAGCTGGATCCTTTAAAATGGAAAGCATCCACAAATGGATACTTTCATCCAGCAATAGATGAAATCAGTTTAATTAGCAGAAATATTTGCAGTCCAGTTAAACAGTAAGAGTTTCTCTAAAGACATGAAAAAAACAAGCCCTCCAAAGGGCCATGTGTAATTTATCCTTCAGATTAGAGCCATGATCAGCACCTCATCCAGTGATAGATGGATTCTCTAGGACATGCTTAGGACTGAGTTTCCCTCCCTCCTGCTATCATCTCATTCCCTAATCCAGTCAGACCCAGATATTTTCTTTTTGTCTTCTCATTCACTTCCACTACTGATATTAAATCTGTTACAGCTGACTATAATATAAAATACTCTAACAAATAATTGCTTGCACACGATTCAAAGAGATCTGTAGCTATTTATGGGTAAAACAAATGAAAATTTATCAGCTAGTTTTTGAGCTTCATCTCTCATTGCTAATTCCTGTATCTAATAGTTTTTCCAATTTATTTTTAGGGTTTTTCTTACCATAGTAAAGGCAAGTTCCTTCATTGCTGTTTCCTCACTTTCACTCAGCAAGCTATCACTGTAAGCTTTACATATGAAGTTTAATTATGTTCTCTAGTGACTACCATTCTCATTTGATGGTTTGCAGTGTGAAATCATTTTACAAATAATGCATTTAGTTCCAATGCTAGGGTTACAGGCAAAAGAATAATTACTGAAATTAACATTCCTTTTTTCCTTGATTAACCCTTATATGGTGAATTTGGTTAGAACTTAATTAAGGAGCCTTTTTGCTGAGTGGAAATAAATCCTTAAAGCAAATCAGGCACTCAAACACATTAGTTCAAGGACTTCAATTCAAAGAAGGCTCTCTAAATACAACAGAAAACATATACCTAACGAGGTATATACATTATTGCCTGGGGCTGGAATGAAAAATGAGTAGTTTGGAGGGTGCATTGTGAATGATATTCCAGAACAAAAATATCCTAAATTTAATGGGGGAGAAATAATTTAATTTATACTAAAATGACATTTTCTAGCTTGATACACAGAAAATTACTTTTATTCTCAAAGATGCCCTTCTATTTACATCCATGCAGTTACATTACTTGAAGAAGAAGAGGATTTGTTGTTCAGTATATTTGCAACAGTTCTTTTTCCCAGAATCTGAAGCAGTTATCCCTGAGAACCCCTGTAAAATCTATGAAATGGCATAGACCCTGGCAGAATACTCAGGAGAAGCCATACTGTCTCCCAGTACCATACTCCTATGGTCCTTAAATTGAGACACTTGGCAGTTAAGAATGAGGCAAAGCAGTTGTTGAGTAGCTCAAATTTCTCCTCATTTGTTGTTACAAGTTCACCACTCTTGTTTGCTTTTTTTATTTGGCAGTATGTTTTCTTTAACCTTCATTTTTTGGCTGACATTCCTGCTCTCCCTATTATTCTCTTCATCCTCTGCCAAGATCAGCTCCAGCTGCACCTTGGTCTTCCTGACTGATTCTTACACAACTGAGCAGCATTGTTATACTCTTCCCAGGATACCTGTCCCTGCTTTAACTACCTTTCTGTTTCCTTCTTGCCTCTACATTTGACCTGCAGGTCTTGATTCAGCCATGCCATTCTCCTTTCTTCTTACACCAAAGGACTGGTGTAACTTCCTTAAAAATCTGCCAGCTTGGTTCTGCACTCTTGTCCTAGAGGGCAGTTTCTCAGCTGGCCTATTGACTAAATCCTTGATTCCTCCCACCACTTTGCAGCAATGGCAATTAGATCCTAACTTTCTATCAGAGCAGTGGGATCCAGCTCCTCCAGTTTGCTGCCCATGTTGTGTGCATTGGTGTAAAGGCACCTTAGCTGGGATGTCAGCTGTGTCTCCTTTATAAAGGAACACCCTGTAGAAATTAAGATATACACCTTTAATAACCTCTGTACACAATGAAAAGAAACAGGTAATTTTACATTTCACTTTATCCCTCTTGTTTTAGACAGCTACTTTTAAAACAGGTGATTAGGTCCCTAAAGTGCTTATTTCTTTCCAGTGGTTATGAAGAAAGGCATCTGAAGTTGATCAGAAGAATAGAAATCCAGGTAAACTTTTAGCTGCACAGGGAAGAATAGAAGTCTGGATCATAACTCTGGATAGAAAGCAAACTCAGTACTGCAAATGCAGCCAGCAGTGAGTATTCTTCAGGTGCTCACAGGTTAGTCCAAAGCAACTACTGGCCCAAATAAAGTGACAATGTAAAAAAGAACAAACTCCCCCAGACATTAAGAATGGGAAGAAATTGCTAAATTACAAATATTTGGCCACTGTTATTTGATGTCTAGCAAAAGTAGGTATTGAAGATGCAGCTCATTTAAATCTCCTGGTGATTCATGGGATGAAAAGCATAGATTGAGCAGTTTTTGACTGAGTCTTAGACAGAAGAGCCAATGGGACTCAGACCAGTTCTAAAAGTAAATCTTTCCATGACAATGAATATTATTTTGTATTCTTCTCATACTCTCTGTGTGTGGTTATAAAAAGAGGGATTTACTTATAGATACAGAAATGTCCACACACACGTACCAAAACTTAGAATAGAACATGAGCCTAAACATGTACTATACCTTCATGACTACTATATTTGTAGCAGGTGAAGGACAGAACACAAGGAAGCTATTAAATAAAACATATTTTATTACACATGCTTGTATTTGTATGCCCAGTTAAGTACCTAATTACATGAAAAATGCAATTTCTGTGTAAAGAAATGTTAATTTTCAAGCATGCCTGCTGAGCTTGGGGTTCAGATACCTGCTCAGTGGCATGCCCTTGTACCCCATCTGCAGAAAATATCTGTGTGCTTGTCAGAAGTCTGGCACAGGTTATTAGTGAAGAAAACCAGGGCTTTGCAGGTTCAGCAGGCAGTCCCATGATCTATCCAACATAGCTGACAAATTTCATTATGACTCCTAACTTGAGCTTTGGCAGTGCAGCTTTGTTTTGTTTTGCTGAGGGGATGTGCAGGGAGAGCCCTTTCTCTCCTCTGACTGTAGAGCTTTTGTTTTCTTGGATTTCAGCTCCAGTTGATGAGTTCTCTGCTATGCTTACCTACATTTCTTTTCCTTTACTTCTCTGACACATGCTGCATGCCATTAGAGAGCAAAAAATACTCCTGGAAGTCCTATTCTTAGTGTTGGTCCATTTGCTTTTTTGATTATCATCCTAACTGTCAAAGAAATGAAATGGCATTGCTTTTCAGTACTGTGCTCCACAGTTCTTGGTTTCACACTGTTCTTTGTTTCCTTGACAGGTAGAAACTGTTTCTGTTTTTCCTCATGAATGCTTTATGTGTGATGCTGAACAGCTCATGGTGACAGCTTAAACATAGCAAGCTGCCCTAAAGGGCATTTCTCAAATGTGTTTCTTTGCTCTTTCTTCACATTGGACATGTTAATAAGGCTCAAGACTATCTATGTTTTTCTGTGGAGAACAGGATCTTTGCAGCTTAAATATCTCTACACTCATGTAGATATTACCTAAGTGACAGAACATTTGGATTTGTTCTGGGAAGATTCTCTGAGTTCTTTTTTCAGCTTTGGCTTTACTATATAATTTGAAAAGCTTCTTTCTTAAACCAAAAGAGACATTATCTTACATATTCATCCATTTGACTGTAAATTGCAGACAATGAGGTTGAGGGAATGGAGTGCTATGTGACTGGCCTGGCAATGGACAAATGAATAGTAAGAGAGGGCACATAAAGGGACAGGTAAGAGCTAAACATATGGTGGAGAGACCATTTCTTTCCAAGAAGCTGAAGCTTAAGAGCTTTAAAAAGGACTTTACAGCTGTCCCGTTTCAGAGTCCAGTTCAATGAAAGTACTGGATGTTGGGGCTGATAAAAACTTTACAGGGAAACATACAGATTTAAAAGAGTGCAGATAGTTATGATGAAATGGTTAAACTTTCACCAGGGACTAGGCAGCATGATGATTTCTTGCAGGTTGGTGGTGCAGCAGTTCCCTGAGCAACATCCAACAGACAGTGTCTGTGCAATACCATCAGGGTGGCTGAGAGCCAGGGACCCATCTTAAGCTTTCTGAGCAGGTGATTTGTGGACAGACCAGGTCTCCTATCTCCAGATCAGTGCTCAAAGGCATACGTCTTGGGGTCCAGAAAACTGAGAACAAATAAAACACTTATGTTCTTATTCTCCCTTTTCTCTCGCAGATGTTATCTGACATTTTAAAAAATTCCATATTTGAAGGACAGCTGATGTGACAGTGGTGAGAGATGCTCACTACAGCTTTCCAGTACTCTTCACAGAAGGAAATCACAGACCTTGTATGGCCTGTTTCCACCAAGTGTTTTTCCATGCCTCTCTGTCATATTATGTCATTGCCACTTACTGGATTATTTCATCTTAGCTGGACAAAAAAGCTGTCATCTCTTTAGATGGTGGTTTTCACCTATTTGCTTTGTCATAATCTATTGGCAAAAACTAGACCTCTCTCCAGAAAGTAGTTCTCTCATGCATGTATAATTTTCTTGACCTCTACAAGTTGAGGACTCTTTGCCTCCAGTCCTGTTTCTCAGAAGCAGGTGCATGTTGGCCAGTGTGCAGCTCTGTGCCATGGCTACACCGCTCCCCACACCTGAGCTGCAGAAAGCAGTATTTGCTTTTACAATGCTTGGTCAGCCTTCAATTTATCTTACTGATGCATATTGATCTTTTGGCCCTGCTGTAGTGAAACAACAGCATGTGATGATGGCAGTAATTGGGATGTTGATCTTTAGGTGCTGGTGGACAGTCAAGTAGGCATAGACACTGAAAGACGACCAGCGGTTTAAAAGACTGTGAAGTCAAAACCTTTCTTCAAATATACTTTGCAAAAAATGCTCCATGGAAAATTTAGCATTTCATGATGTTGATACAGTAGTTCTAAATTACACAGACAAGCACAGACACCTCTGGACCAAGGGGCTAGGGAATGCAGCAGTTAAGTTTCAGCTCTGGTCCTCAAAGCTTCCAGTCTGGGTGTCAGGCTGAATACACCAGAGCTCCCTCCCAGCTCATAAAAGTTTTTCCCCAAGAACTGGAGAAGTGGGGAAGGAGGAAAGCATTTCTGCCATGGAGTATGGAAGCATGGATCTGAACTGGGGAGTTGTGAGGTTAGATGTGACTTGCTGACTCCTAGAGAGCACAGTGACCTCAGAGACAACTGTTTTTGCAGGGGATGCTGTTGACACTTTCTAGTTTATGTCTTCTCCTTTGTTTTCCTTATGTTATCAACAGTGCAAAATCAGGCAAAAAAAAATAAAGTAATAAAGGCAAAGAAATTTGCTCTCTCCAACAGCAATTACCTGATTTATAGATGGGTGAGGAGATTAAAAAATTGTGAAAATAACTATAAAAGAGTTTTCTGATCAAATATTTCAGACAGTGGTTCTCTCTTTTGAGAAAATAATGCAGCCTTAAAAAGGTGCAAAACCAATAGATAAGTCGTCACACATCTGTGTATACATGTGCAAGTAGGAGAACTATAAACTATATTACACATTGGAGCTCAGAGTTATTCCAGTATGTGCCTGTGGATTATATTTCAACAGGATGAATTAAATAGGAAAATGTTGACCTAAAATGGATTCTAATTTTGTGTCTGTATCTGTACACAACAGAACATTTGTGTATTCATAATAAACAAAAAAAGCTTATATATCATTCATATGTAAGCATTTATCAGATAAATAGCAGAGGGAAAATTATGTTGTTTTGTAGTATAGTATTTTAAGTATACTTTTACTCTCCATTTACATACTAACTTCATGAAAAGTGAATAAATTGAGTAAGAGGAACTGTACCTGCTGTGTATGTCTCTAATCCCTTCTGTTTACATTCTTTTCACACAGAGATTGAAAGATTTAAAACAAAGGGAATTTGCTCGAAATGTGGCTTCAAAGTCATGGAAAGATGAGAAGAAACAGGAAAAAGCACTCAAGCGACTCCACCAGCTTGCAGAGTTACGGAAGCAGTCAGAATGGCAAGTTTTTAAAAGTCATATGAGGTTTTAATGCCCTCTTTCCTCCCTTCCAGAAGAAATTATAATATTTTGACTTCTACACAATGTAATGTAGAGAGAGTGTATGTACTGTAACCTGTTTTCAGGTGTCTTCAAATCAAAATGATCCTGCTCTGCAAACCATGCATTAAAAACCTCTGACTTAATTACATACTGTTTGAAAGTTCGTCATTTTCTCTCCTGTAGATAGTTATTCTCATGTCTTCTAAATGGAAAGTTTTGAAGACACCTTTTATAATATAACCATTTTTCCTATCCAAACTGATCTGAAGAGACTAGTATGACTGCTTTAACATTCAATCATAAGTTAATGGGGGAGGATAAACCCTTTGTGAATAATTTTTAGTACTTTTAGGGTACTGGGATTATTTTTCAGTTTCTCTCAAGGATAATTCGAATGAAAAACAAATAATTAACTGAGTTAAGTTGGTCTAATACTGTTAGCTCTATTGAGTAATATCAAGATAGAGAACAAAGATTGCAGTAGTAGACCTTTAAATTTAAGAAATCTCCTTTGTTTAATGACACTGAATGCATCAGAAGAATAGATTGCCATCAGACCAATTGTTTATATTAATGTATGATTACAATGAGTTAATCAGATAAATAAACTGGCATTGTTTTAAATTCATCTGAAGACTACTGTACCCTGGAAATAATAGCATTCAGAGTTTATTACAAACTCATTTTGGCCTATGTAATTGCTTTTGAGCAATCGGCTGACATACAACAGTTTAGTGCTAATATATCACTTTTATGATTACGACTCTATTTTCATACAAATATGCTGAAACAAATGTAACTGCCTGTGGGAAGCTTCCTTTATGCCCACGCACTTGAAGATGCAGCCTCAGATAGACCGATAATGTCAGTGATAATGGGAAAGCCAGAACAATTCTGGGAGGGAAAGAGAAGGTTTGCTTTTAGGAAGAGCCAGGAGTCCATAGAGTGTGGAAAGAAAGAGCTTGCTATTCCTCCCTGTAATCACTAATAGGCTCAGGGGAGGCTGCGTGCTGGGAGTTTGGCTGAGGGGTAGCATTCCTAATTGCTCAGGAAAGACAGAATGTCAGTCTTTGTAAGCAGAAGTCTACATATATACAGTTGTTACCATCCCTGAGTACTGTCTCTCAGGTTCAAACACAGCTCCTTACAACAAGCTAATTCAATCTGACAACAAAATTATTGTTAATCTTGTGCACAGAAAAATTTTATTTTGCTATTGTAAGAAGACTTTGAAAAGGATTTCTTTATATGCCTTCTTCAAGAGAAAAACTTGTTCTTAACATACAAATAGGGTTTAATTTGTATCTTCTGATGATGAATTTCTGGCAAATGCAAATATATTCTCTGAAATGCGCACATACTCTGATCTTATGCATTGACCCTACTCCAGGGAGTCTTTCTGTCTTTCCCCTTGTTGAAGATTAATGTATTTTTATAGCATTTATAAAACATTATTGCCAATTATATATAGCTTATATGCAGATCTAACAGTTTTAATTTATTTACATTTAATTAAAATGGTTTATATTTTTTATCAAACTATTTTATCTGTTTCCAGGTTTTTCTTGTCAGTGTACTGTACTACCGTATTGATAGCAAATGTAGATAATTAGTATAATGAAATGTGTGTTTAAAATTATCTTGGGAAAACACTTTTGTGGTGGTTATATATGTCACATCTTTAATGGAAAATAGGAACAGTCATTTCAGTCTCAGTTAATCATCTGAAGAAATCAGTTCCAAGAAATCAGTGGTTTGCCATTTTTGTTAAGGCTCTAGAATAGTTAACATTTTTTTTTAATTCCAAGAAAGCTAAATTACATTTACAATCCAATCCGAGATATTTTGAAAAGAGGAATATAATAATAATGGAAGCAAAACATAGAAAATGGGGCAAAGTAAGTAAAATCATGGTTGATAATGAGGCAGTGAAGTTGTGATTTTTTTCCCCACCAAAGTTTGCTGACAGTTTTAGTATGAATATCTCTTTGAATGTTTTGCAAAGTCATTTATTGTGGAATAATTTAAAGATAAAATAAGAATCTACTCTTAAAAAGGTCAAAACCCCCCATTCTTCCCTAAGCAAGCAGAATGTTCCTCTTTCTCTTCTAGAGTTTGGTTTTGCAGATGCTTCAGGTGGAAGCATCTCTTTTTGAACATGGTACAATTTCCTTTTCAAAGGCCTTTCAGAAAACCAAGACTTGCCACAGATTAGGTTCCCCTAAATATAAATTCAAAGTAAAAGTAATATTTGTTCTGCTTGTACATGGGCATAATTGAAAAAGAACATTCATGTGCTGACATTAAAACAGATAATTTTCTATGTGTAAAGACTGTCTTGCCCATATAGAAGCCCAAATTGATGATAAATTGCACATTTACCCTGCTGAAACTTAGCTTTACCTTGTAAAAAATTGAGTGACACCCTCCTTCATCAGACAGACATTGTCAAATGCAAGTTCTGTCATAACTTGGTTACTTAATACAGCTTTCTTTTTTCTTTATTTTTACCTTAAAGCATCACTGGGAGTGGACCATTGCTTAAAGCCCCCAGATTAGTCCTGGAAAAGCAGCAATCACCAGATGGCATTTTCCTGTACAAAGGCAGCAAGTTCCCAGCAAGTTCTCAAAGAACCATCACAAGTGAAGGACAAGGTTTCTCCAAAAGCATTCTAGAGAAACAGCAACTTATTATAAGCAGGCACCATCCCCCAACTGAAAGACACCATGCACTTGGAAATCATGTCTCACGAATGTTCCCAGATAGCAGCAATACCTCTCAAAGGGCAGGAGTGTCTTTTTCATTCTCTAAAAAATTCCCTTTGAAACTTGAGTCCTCAGCATCAGTCTTCAGTGAGAACTCTGAAGAAGGAAATGATTGTAATGAGTGCCCCAACCATAAAAAAAAGCAAACTATTGAAGGCTGCCATTCTGTCACACTTTTGGAGGAACAACTGAAAGCAAATTTGGATAAAGAGTCACCTATTACACAAGACCAAGTGGATTTGGATAACAGTGCATCAAGTCGTGTAGTTGCAAAACCTAAAATGCTAAAGGAAAATGATAAAAGTAGTGATAGGGAATCAGAAGAAAAATTCAGAGTTAATCCTTCATTTTCTAAAGTCAAAATACCGCTTTCAAATTTGCATTTTTCTGCTTCACTAAGAGAAACAGAGCAAGACAGCAAACTGAATGAATCTGAACAATTCTTAGAAACTCCCATTTCATCTTCATGCCAAGTTAGCAATTTTTGTACACAGCTGAACACCTACAAGCACAGCAATGCCCACCTGCCTGACCCATTATCTGAGCTCCCACGACAGCCAGCACCTGAGCTGACATGTTCAAGCAACATTAATGACAGTGCTGGAGTGATAAAAAGAGAAAGATCTTTGGAGAGTAAAGAAACCACAGATGGGAATACAGAAACACTTGCAAAGGAGACTATGGTTAAAGAAGTTAAGTCCCAGGCATTGCCTTTCCTCCATGTAGTGAGCAAAGATGGCACCACTGCTCTGCAGTGGCCTACAGAATTGCTTTTGTTTACAAAAACTGAGCCCTGTATTTCATATGGCTGTAATCCATTATATTTTGACTTCAGACTCTCTTTAAATCACAGGGAGGGTAAACAGCATGAAACAAACAAAACAAGCTGTAAAGAGCTCTCTAAAAGTAAGACTGCAGATGAATATGAACCCTCAGGTTTAATAAAACACAAGCAAATGTCAAATGAACAAGATAATCACTTGTTGAAACCAAAGAAGATGAAAGGTTCCCTAAAGCCAAGAAAGGCCAAACAAAAAGCTGAGTCAGACATAGGGAAAGAAATGAATGAAAATGGTCAAAAATGCATTGCAGATTATTTGAATGAAAATATACCCAAAGTGCCTGCTTACCTTGATGTCTCACAAAAGGATTATGTGACAGAAAAAAGTCTTTATACAACAACTCTGAGAAGACCTTCAAAGCACCATTTCCATGGATGTGAAAGAAAAACTCAGAACATTAGAAATGAAAGCATTTCCTTTTCTGCTTTTATGTCTAGAATTAAAAAATCTAAATCTGCAAAATGTCATTTAATTGATTCTGAAGAAAAAGATGAGAAGCAAAATTACTCCAGATCCCCTCAAGATGTGATCAGCTGCAGCAGTGACATAAGTGACAGTGGAAAAGACTCTAGTGGAAGTTTCTTTAGTTGTAAATCCAGTTCAAACAGCAGATATTCAGACAATAAAGGATGTGGAAGTTACACAAGGTGCTGGAGATTCCCATCTCCTCAAAAGTCCTTGTCAGGCAGACACTCCAGCTATTCTGACACTTCAGTTAGCAGTACGAGTAGCTACGTGAGCTACATGAGTCCCACATCAAATAATCACAGAAGAAATAATTTGCTTTGTTGTTGTAAAAGAAAAAGCAAGACAGATGAAAGGCACAAATGTAAACACAAAAAGCACAAGTGTATTTTCACTTCAGATGACACAGACAAGGATTATCTTTGTCATAGTAGAAGTCACAGAACTAGAAACTGTATTCAGAGTGGCAAAATTAAATATGGAAGATGTTTAAGACATAAAGTTTTACAAATCAGAGACAGGTCTAAATACAGCAGATGTAGACATCAGCATTTTGGCAAAGCCCATAGTAGGAGTAGAAGCTACCACAAATCCAAAAGTGGTTCCACTAGGGATTCAAGAAGCAGCGAAAGATCATCTAGCAGCAGAATATCAAGAGGCAGCAGTTCAGGATCCTTCTCTAAAGAAACCAGCAACAGTGACAACAAGACAAAAGAGGCTGTTGAGAGAGGTCCCAATGCTGAGCCAGGAAAAGCTGAAACCGCATATTCCAACTCTCTGAATATGAATAGTCAGCCTAAAAACTTTGCCATGGGCTCTTCCAAAAACCTGGCAAAAGACATATGTGGAAAAAGAAAGTCAATGACAGCCAAGTTACTTTTAGAAAGAGTGCAGTCTAAGAAAACCCAGGAACAAATGCATGATTCAGAGAGATTTTCAATCAGCAGTGGGATAGAATTAAAGGATCACTTACAAAGTCACTTTGCTCTTCAGTTTTCATCATCAGTAGATGACACTGCAATGTTACCTTTGCCAGAAAAAGTGCTAAGCATAGGTAAAAATGACACGAGACATAATGAAATCAGTTCGCTGGAAAACAGTGTGGAGAAAAACAACTCTGAAGCATCAGAGATAACTAATGTTACACTTTCACCTGGAACAGATTATGATCATTGTGTTCTTAAAGACATAATTCAAATTGAAACAGGCTATCAGAGCCCAAGCATAAAAAGGAACACAGCAATAAAGGAACAAACCAATTTCTTCATTAGTGAAGTGCAGCCCTTTATACAAAGCTGTGATCCAGTACCAAATGATTTCCGTGGTGCTTTTCCCTCTAATAGATATTCTGTTGCTAATTCAACAGAGACCAAAGAAGAACTACATGATGTAAGCATGGACTTGAACCGGGCAGAAGGCAGTTCAGACTCTTTTTGTGACAATGCTATGCAGAAGTATGGTGACACACTAAATGACCTAGAAGTGTACAGTAAATCCACCTCCCCTCCTTTAACACAGCAACCTATCACATTTACACCAGAAGAAGTAGACAAATACAGGTTGCTGCAGCTGCAAGCCCAGCAGCACATGCAGAAACAACTTCTGGCAAAACATCTGAAAGTTTTGCCTGCCCCAGGACCAGCTGCCTTTTCTGCAACACCAGCAGTTCCTGCCCTCCCTGTTCAGCAGCAGGCTACTGTCACCACCATCCACCACACACTGCTGCAACGCTTTGCTGTCTCAGCGTCTGTGCACCCCCATGGCAGCCATCTCTCCCTGGCACCCCTCCACCCCCTCTCTCAGGCACATTTTGCCCCCATATCGCTTTCCCCATTAGCACCAGCCCTTATTCCCACCCACCCCGCTCTGCTGACAGGACACCCACTGCATTTGGTTTCTGCCACTCCCCTCCACCCTTCCTCACTGACCTTCCCTGCACTGCCACACACTGCATACATCCCAGCCTTATTCACACCACACCTGAACACAGGCACACCTTCCCCTATACACCCAAATCACCTAGTACATCCCTTATTGCAAGGACAAGAGCCTCATCACTATTCTTGTTCTATCCAGACCCAACAGTTACCTACAGCAAAAGATGTTTTCAGTGTTTCTAGCTACTTAAACTAGCCCAGATGACTTCACCATGGCTCCAACCCCAAATTTAAATAAAATAAAGCATTCAGCATTGAATCATGTCTGAGGGGAAATCTACTGTTTTGTTGAGAGCACAGCAGCAAAGATTTTAAAGTGCACAATCTGGCTCACAGCATATGAATGTTGATTTTATTCTTGTATCACAGAGGAAAAGCTACTTTAAAGCCTTTCGTGATACTATCACAGGAGGGATAGGTGGCCAGTGTCATTCTACTGAATGTTATAAAAGAATAGCTTGAAGTGAAGTCTATGACTGTCAGTAGAAACGGGACCACAGCACAGATACAAAATGGGATCAATATCAACACTGATGAGGGATTTAAAGTAGCACAATTTAAGGTTGAGCAGTCTTGACATATCTCAAAGATCTGATTTTCTGAGTTTGTATATGAAACAGTGCCTGGTTTGGTTAAGGTATTTTAGACAGAACAAAAATAAGGTATCTGGGACCAGCAAACCCTGGGGCTGTCTCCTGGCCAAAGTAAACTGGGGAGGTTCAGAGGGAGGGGTGATGAGTTAACACCAGAAAATGAGGATCACAACAACATCTTAAAGATACTTCAGTGATTTCATCTCTGCATGTGTTGCTTGGACAGTAAAGGGACTGCAGTCAGACTATGGGTACATAACAAAATATTCCCTTAGCATAGGGAGGTGTGTGCTCACAGAAGCAGGCTGCCTGTTTTCTCTCTGAGCCAAGCATCCGAGAAGGCTCACCAAGAAGCCAAGCTCTTTGGCACTGCCTGTGTGTGGCTGTGACACAGGGTGTGTCGGGGTGAGCCATGGTAGCCAGTGCTGGCTTTGAACCTCAGAGGTCCTTGGCCAAAACTGCAACACCTTTTTCCTACCAAATAGAGCTCTGATGTGTGGAAGAGTCTTTTCCAAAGAATGTGTAAATATTTTTCATCCCTTTCACAAACAACAGAAACAATTGGCAGGTCCTTTAAAATCATGCAGATATTCATAAAGATGCAGAAGTAAAATTCTGCTCAAAAACTGTCTCCAGAGGTTGAGACTTAGAACAAAACTTGTTCAAGTACTCAGCATTTGAAAGCATATTGAATCTAAACAAATATGTCAAGATTCTTGCATGGCTTCCCAAACTCTCAACAAGTAAATTGAAATTATCAACCCACGTTTGAATGCATGTATCCAAACTTCAGAGTAATGTGTGGTTGAAATTGTTCACAATAATTATGTATCTGGAAAGAGGTGAAGGCTTCAGCATCTCTTTGAATGGCATACTTTGGCATTTTTTATAGTGTTTCTAGCTGAACACGGGATATTTAGCATGAAATTAGTTCATAATTATGGTTAGACTGCAGGCATGCTTCCCAACAAAATTGGACCATGAAGTAACCAACAAATAGTACCTGTTTGTTTGGGTTAAAAACATTTGAAATAATTTCAATTCATTTGCAATAAGGTAGTGCACAAAATGTATCTTTCAGAATCAATAGAAAACACACTGAAAAACTTTTGGAGGAATTATATTCCATTATATTCAGCTACCTGAATGAAGCAGAAAAATCTAATTGCAAATAAGTTGTGTCTTTAAAATACAACGGGACCAATTTTCTTAGTTGTAATCAAAATATATCTATTCATTGCAATAAAATGGAATTGGTTTAATTTCTTTCTGGAGCTTCTTCAGCATAAACTGGTAATATGCCAAACTTTTCCAATCACTTTGCAAGTTGTGTCTGGCTGCTAGTTTTGTATTTTCCAAGTAGCTTTAGATATTTGATGGTTTAGCTATTGAAAAAAACCAGAAAAAAATTATGGAGACTATGCAAAAAGAAAACATTTTGGTGTTGAAAAAGGTTGGTGGCACCTACACCCTCAAAAATATTTTGGTTTGATTCCCAACTCAATTTTTAGTCTCATTAACAAAATGGATTCTTGCCATTTTGGTGTTACTTATCTGAATGTAAGTAGCATATAAATTATATTCATTTTTCTCATTTAAATTGTAGAGAAATTCTTTAATTGAAATTCTTGCTTCAGAATTAAGGAAGTCAAAAATACTTTTGGGGAAGAATGTAGAACAAAATATTTCCAGATTAATGATTCTTCTTGTCAATTTTGGCTGAAAATTTCTCAAAACAAGACCTGAATTTGCATATGGTTTCTGTACTTCTGATACTTTATTTTCTGAGAACCAAACATATTTCATATTTCATATTTACTCTGCATTAACACCTCTGAAAATTATTACTTGCTTGGATGGAAATCACTCACTCAGTAGACCACTTGGAAACATTAGTCTTAACTCTGTAGAAACATTTTGAATTGGACATCTAAAGTAGCAGGTCAAGCTGTGCCCTGGAAGGGGCAGGCTGGGCTGCATGGCCATCACCAGCAGTCCAGGGATAATACCAGCATAAAAGATGCACTTCTAGCCCCACAAGCTTTTAAATTTATGGGCCCAGTTTCACCTTTATTGAAGTAGACCTGGCTGTTATCAATAAGAGTTCATTGTAGCCTAAGTAGATAACACCAAAAGAAAAATATGGACCTGAAGGAATGATGGGCTAATCTCTTTTTTAATGTCTGTACACATATTTTGCATTCCCACTTCTACCAGAAAATGTTAATATTGTAGAAATTTCTATGCCAAGAAACCTGACTAAATCAAACTGAACCCTATCCTACTACATAGATAATTTCTGGAAAATAGATGTATTTGTTTCCCTTGAGGTATGCACCAAACAGAGGGATTCTAGAATTAATGAAATCATAAGATTTCCATGCATCTTTGTACATACCAACATGCTAAGGCAAGTAAAATGACAATGAAGATTAATTTTAATTCTTGGAACAACAGAAATTAGAATTTTGAGATATTTCAATGGGAAGAAAAAGCGAGATTAAAAACAGAAAGAGCACAACAGAAAAACAGTAATCACTAGTTACCAAACAAAGGCAATGTCCAATACTGTTCTTAGTGCACAGAAGGGATTTTCTTGGAGAAATGTAATAAAGCTATTGGCACAGCTGAAATTATATATTTTCTCTAATTGCTGCCATTTTTTTTCCACTAATGTACTTTTAATATGTATAACTATAATTATTAAAAGCATTATTGAGCCTGATGTATGGAGCCGTGCTACAATTTTGATTTTATTTAAACAGATTTTAAGAGTTACAGTATTCTTATGGCAGTGATATATACACACCAAGTTAATAATCTATTTTAGTTTGATTGTATATTCTTGATACATAATCCAAGGAAAGAGATCACCCACACCTTAAAATTCCAATAAAAATTTTTCCTGAGTCATGAAAAATTTCCATACCATGACAAGTTTTTGTTGTTATTGTTTTTGGGGACTTTTTTTTTGTATCTGATGCACTTCTGGATACATTAAATATGTATATTTGTTGTGCAGATTTGCATAAAAATGCCATTTGATCAGATTGATTTTAAAAGTGTCAAGTTTATATTTAAAACTGGATAATACTCTGGCTAGGATAATATGTAAACTAGTAATTTTGTTTTGTATTCTCTGTATAAAGTGTTTTATATTATACAGTAGCTAAGTGAATTGCACTATTGTACATGCAATGCGACTTTTTTTTTAGCTTATTCGAGGAATCCCTGGGAATGTAGTTTAATGCAATAATATTTTTTTTCAATAAAAAGCTTACTGGTATAAAGAGTGTCAGTCATGTATTTTTAATGTAAAGCATACCAAAAGGCAGCAACCTAATAAAATGCAGAATGATGCAAACATATTCTGTATTTTAATCTCCAGAACTGAAATACGTTTAATTCATTCCTGTGATTATAATCCTGAAATTTCTTAGAATGTTTCCTAAAGATTTTAGTATGTGTTACAGAAGTGGGTTGTTTAAATGGAAATGAAAATAAATATTCCTTACAAAAAATGTTCTATCTATGTGGTTTTTCCAAGGACTTTTAATGAATCAATATCCTCCTGAGTATTTTTATGCACTGATCAGTTTATTTGGAATTACACATACAATTAATCTGTCAGGTTCCCCAAATAATTAATTGTACAGCAGGTCCTTTGGCAAAGAATCTAACAGTAGGATCTACAAATGTGTCATTTATTCACTCTTTAATCCTTCTTTAAATCTTCAAACAGTCATGATAAGTCTCACTTTATCCTGTGTTTTCCCTATTACCTTGTATTTTTCCAATTTTTTTAATTGCATCCTTTTATCTACCTTTCATTTTTATAGTTTTCTGACACAAGCTTTTGCTCATACAGGTACTCAGCTTCAGTGGTCCCAGAACTGCTGCTGTAATATTTGTAAGGCTACTTATACCCGTCTGTGGATAGTTCCATAAGTGTCCTGTCTCCAGGTGAGCACAAAGACTGAAGGAAGGTAAAAACAAGCTTCTGCATGTCCAAAGTAGATAAAACTCTGTCTTTTGAGGAGAGGTGTGACAGAGGTCATATTCTGTCCAGCCTATCTGCATAGCTGGAAATACCTTGGCCAATCTCTGGGAGCAAATTAATCTACCATGCAGTAAGTGACATATCATGACTCAGGCATTATATAAAACCTTGAAATTATGGTAAATCCACAGAGACATAATTGGCACATTGTATTTAATTCCATTCAATTGTGGTTTTCCTTCTAGCTATTTAATAATAAAAACAAAATTCGTAATTAGACAAATATATAAAAAGTGTGTGTGTCTAAAGCAAATCCCTTGCAAATTATTATCTATGACACTACTGTTAACTCTAGTAGGCTTCCAGTTGAGATCAGATCCCACCTGTTTGTTGCTGAGCAAACCTTGGTACAAGCAGGGAAAAAACAAAACCAAATCACCCACCTTGCTTTGACTGGGATATAATATGTGAATAAATGAAGATGTCCACATCTTCCTATTCTTCCTATTCTTCCTATAATGCCAGCAAAATCATTCCTACACTCTGGCGGGAAGAGAGTGTATAACCCTATTATAGAAAGCAATATGTATTTTATACAGAAATATAAAAAATCACTGTGAATGCAGCTCATTACCTTTCTGTTTCTAGACACTAGGCACAATGTGTGTGGGAATTACAGGACTCTGAAGGCAGTAAACTGCTCTGCTGCCCTGCTGAGTTTGGGTTATACTGTTGTGATGTGCTTGAATGTTTCTCTGCCCCAGGGCTAAGGGAAATTAACTAATTAATATTTCAGGTTATGAAAATACTGTCACTGTCTTCAGGAACTCAAGGATGAGCTGTAAGTCAACACATTGCTTGTCTGTAAGCATGTGATAATATTAACATACTTTTTATTATTCTTCAATGAATACATTATTTTCTTAAACAGAAAACACAAAAGATGCCAAACTGCCAATTCCAGAAATTATAGACAGAAATAAATCTACAGGTACATTAATGGGCATTTACTTTAAACATGTACAGCTTAACAGTGGCCAATCTGTTTTGTGAATGTATTTAAAAGCACTCTTGGCTGAGATGTCAAGCAGTAGATACACAACTGTCTTAAAAGAAGATGCAGCCCAAACTCATTTTTATGACCTAGCTATGAAACCCTCAGAATAAAGATAAGATTGAAAAGCTTGTTAGACTTCCACCAAGTGGTATAAGCAGTTCTGCTGCCTCTACTTAAGTGCACATTTGGAACTTATATTACAGAAAAAATCAATATTTCATTCTTATGAACCAATAAAATTTTTAGACCAAATAAATTTGTCATTTGCAAATCAATAAATTAAATGTATTTATCAATTTTATATATAAAACTGTTTTGTATACTCCAAGCCGTGTAAGAATAAAATTAGCCCCATTAATAAATAAGCCGTCAAGAATGGAATGAGATAATTAGTTTCAGACAGCCACAAGCCAACCATTCCTATGTAAAACAATATGTTCCATACAAAAATGGTTGAATTATAATTTGCTTTCATCTTGTTTGCAAGTAATTTATGAGCTGTTTTCTACCAGTCTCAGTGGGAAACCCTACAAAATTTATTAGAAATAGTTTTGTCTGTGTGTGTGTGTGTGTATGTGTGTGTGTGTGTGTGTGTGTGTGTGTGTGTGTGTGTGTGTGTGTGTGTGTGTGTGT
>VZUI01089098.1:0-25214 GCA_013401135.1 Cettia cetti | reverse complement strand
AATTCCTTCCCAGTCTCCCATCCAGCCCTGCCCTCTGGCAGTGGGAGCCATTCCCTGTGTCCTGTCCCTCCATGCCTTGTCCCCAGTCCCTCTCCAGCTCTCCTGGAGCCCCTTTGGGCCCTGGAAGGGGCTCTGAGCTCTCCCTGCATCTTTTCCAACTGAACACCCCCAGCTCTCCCATCCTTGACTTCTATTGCATTTGAAGGAAGTCAGTCACTAATGAATGAGGTGTTAATTAGAAGGTTTTTCCCAGTCAGTTCAGGAATTAATGGCAGGAATGTTTCCTGTCCTTGGGGGTGACTCTTGTTCCACAGGATCCCAACAAGGAGAGGTTCCTGTGGCTGGAGCAACCCTGTGGGTGAACCCATTGTGAGCCCCAGGGACACAATCAGGGACTGGGAAAGTCTTGGAAAACTCCTCCTCAGGTCCAGGAAGGAGCAGTGGTGGGGTAGGTCAGGATAGGAAGGGTTTGTAAGGGAAGGACTTGGATATTGGTGACCTTGGCTCAGGACACGCATCCTCCTGGCAGGAATTGTTCCAGAGGCAGATGCTCCTCCTCTCCAGAGTCATTTGGAACACCCAGGAATCTCTCACACAGCAGGAGGAGTCTCATCCTGATCTGCCTGACTGGGATCAGAGAGAATTCCGTGGCAGGAAATGGAACAACTTCGGTACCAAATGTGGTCAGTCCCCAGGGACTCCCTGGAACAGACATTCCTAATGAACCAAGGAATTGTTTTATAGGATGGAAGACAATGAAATAAAGGAAGGAAACAAATGTAAAAATAAACCCAGGATGTTCCTTGTCTCCAGAATTTTGCCAAAGAAATCCTGACAAAATCCTGATGAAATCAGTGGCTGGGGATGTATCCAACCCCAGATTCCCTCTGTTCACAATGTCCCCTGGAATGAGGAATGTTGGAGAAGCCTTTGCTTCCACAGCACTTGCAAAGGCTCCTTTGGAAGTGGGGAGGGAATTTACAGTAAACAGAACCTGCCCAGCACAGGACAAGGATTATTCCCAGCCCATCTCAAATGTCTGGGAATGCTCCACAGATGTACCTAATTAGCACTGCAAAAATTCTTTTAATGAGGATTAATTTCTTCCCTCTCTCCTGCTCCTTTGCATGAGGTCAGGGAGACTCATGTCAGGGCTGCTCCAGCCCAGGGAAGCTGTGGCTGCCTGTGAAAATGCCAGAACAGCTTCCTTGGAAAAGGCTTCAGAGAGATTCTTGGGGCTTAGAACAGCATTCCAGGAGTTATTCCTGAAGGTTTCAGGTGGAGCTGTCACCGGGGTGCACAGAGAGGAATTATTAAATCAACTTTTCTTTGCTTAATCTGCATTTGAAACTAATCCTGATCCCCCATCTTGCAGTGTCACCCCCTCTTCTTCTGTTCCAGGGGAGGGATAAACCCTTCTCAGGAGCTTTCCAGCTTCCAGAACTGGGGATTTTTAGCTGCAGAAATGTCCCTTTCTCATGTTTTAATCTCACATCCAGGATGAGTTTAAAGAGTCTGTTCAAGGTGGGGTTTTGGGTTTTTTTGGAGGTTTTTTTAATTTTTTTTTTTTTTTTTTTTTTTTTTTTTTTTTTTTTTGTGAAGAATTTCTGGTTTTCCCAGGGAACTGTTATTTTGAAAGGGAAATGTCCACAAAGAGGTTCCTGCTTTTCTCCAATTCAGTTCATTTTTAGGACCGATTTTTCTACCACAAATGGAAATTCACAGCCAGAGAGCATCTTCCCTCTGGTCTGTCTTAAACCTTTCTGGAAAAATGATTGTGGAGTCATTGAATGGTCTGGGTTGGAAGGGACCTTAAAGCCCACCCAGTGCCACCCCTGCCATGGCAGGGACACCTCCCACTGTCCCAGGCTGCTGCAAGCCCTGTCCAACTTCCAGGGATCCAGGGGCAGCCACAGCTGCTCTGGGAACTCCATCCCAACCCCTCCTCACCCTCCCAGGGAAGAATTCCTTCCCAGTCTCCCATCCAGCCCTGCCCTCTGGCAGTGGGAGCCATTCCCTGTGTCCTGTCCCTCCATGCCTTGTCCCCAGTCCCTCTCCAGCTCTCCTGGAGCCCCTTTGGGCCCTGGAGGGGGCTCTGAGCTTTCCCTGGAGCTTTCCCTTTTCCAGGTGAACATTCCCAGCGCTCCCAGCCTTCTCCAGAGAGGCTCCAGCCCTGGGATCATTTCCATGGCCTCCTCTGGACTCATCCTAGCAGCTCCACGTCCTTCTGCGCCATGGGAAATGTCACCTCAAGGACTTGCAGTGATGTCCCTCATGACAGTGACCCCATTCCTGACTTCTTCCCCAAATAAAACAAACTCAAATAAGGAATCAAAGCAGCTCGGGATGCCCAGGGAAAGGCATCTGTCCCCAAGGCTCCTCTGGGACACAGATTCCTGCTCCAGGAACACCCAGGGCTGAGACAGGAATGTGGGAACTGCTCCTCACATGCCAGCTTGGAAGGGAAGGGATTTGCTGCTCAGGAAGGATTAATTTTATGAGTCATCCAAAGCTCGATTGAGATGCAGGGAGAAGGATTTTGGAGAGAACATTGCAGGGAAGGAGATTAGAAATGAGGGAGTTTATCCCAAACTCCCCCAAAGGTAGGGAGCACATCCTTAGTTCTTATTTAATGGCCCCATTCCTGGTGTCAATGGCTCAGTTAGGGATTAACTGGAGGCCTCCTCCATCTGCTCATGGAAAAGAGGCTGGAAAAGCTCCACAGGGAAGTCACAGGGACAGAAATAAACAATGGCTGCTTTCCTTGCACCTGCAGCAGTCAGAAAAAACACAAATCCTGGCCTACTTTCTGGGAAACTCAGCAGGTAACCAATCCCTCCCTCTGGCAAACAATCCATCCATGCTGCTGGAAGCAGGGAAAACATCCTGCAGTGGAATTGTTGCTTTCTCCAGAGCCTGGAAAGGCTCAGCCATCCAGAAACAACCCCACAGCGTGTCACAGGGGCTGGAATGCCAATAAATGCTGCCATTTCTGAACTCCAGTGCCCTTGGAATTGTGCAATTCCCTGGCAAACAGAACTTGAGGTCTCTGGGATGATCTCCAGAGCTGCTGGATTGAAGCTTTGCCAGGGCAGCTCCTGGGGAGGACATTCCATCCCCTTGGCCTGGGCTTGGCTCTCCCTGGGCCAGCCTGGATCAGGCAAAAAGGGGATCTGAGGCCTCAGGCAGGAGCAGAGGCACAAAAGGAGGGATTTATCCATGAGAAATGGATTCCTCACAATGAATCTTTGGTTTTCCATGGATTTACTCCTTCGTGAGGGTGTTCCCAACAGGTCCTGATTGAGGCTGTTCCCACAAAGCTGGAATTGGCCTTGGTGAAAACCCCAGCCTCATCCCAGGTGCTGAGATTCCCAAAGGGTGCCCAAGCACATCCCGACTCCACCCTGAGAGAATTTGTACAAAATTCCCATTAAGGCAAACCCAAACTCAACAGAAACATCCAACTCTGCCATTTTCTCCCACCCTCATTAAGCCAAATCATTTATTCTGTGTAATCACCACAGACAAGCCAGAATCCCTGAATCCCAACAATCCTCAAGCCTGCCGGAAGTTCAGAAGTTGAAACTCCTAAGCAAGAATTAAATGACCATAAAATGTGTGTTCCCCTCCCCAGGTCTGGCTCTGTTTCACTGGGACAGATTAACTAAAAGCTCCCTAAATTTGGCACAACATTTTTAATAAACATTTTTAGCAAACGTTTTTAATAACCATTTCCAATAACCATTTCCAATAAACATTTCCAATAAACGTTTCCTCTCCCCAGTGTGGGGCAGAGGTGAGGCCCTGGGATGAGGCAGAAATGCTGGAAGTGCTCAAAGATCCCACTCCTCAGGTGAGCCTTGAGCAGCTCAGATCAGCCTGAAACACTGATGGAAAAATGAGCCAGGGGAAGAGCTGGAAACTACAGTGATATTCCCCAAATCCACTCCATCCCAATGAAACCCCCAGGTTTAATGCCATTGAGTGAATTCAAGTTGTGGTTGTGTCTTTGAGGCCTCAGACCTGTCCCAGGTGTCCATGTGAGGCTCTGGTTTGTCCTGCTGGGAAATATTTGTGTTGTATCCTGATTTTTATAGCACCTGAAGACTTGGAGTCCATCATTCCCTACTCCCAGGGCAGCTCCCTCACCATCACGGGCTTGGGCAGTTGGGACCTGGACTCAGAAACCCCTTGGAAGGAATTCCCACAGTCCCAGGGGCCTCCTGGTCATTCCCACTGACCTCTAATTCCTCTTTAACTTCAAGATGTGGAGAAAAAAATAAATTCACAATCTCCTCCTCCTGGTTTTTTTTTTTTTTTTTTTTTTGTTTTGTTTTGTTTTGTTTTGTTTTGTTTTGTTTTAATTTGGGAACACAAAATTCCCCCTGGCCACTCACAGGAATTGTTTCATTCCAGGGAAATGCAGCTCTTCATTTGGCCTGAAATGACTTTTGCTTTTTTCTTTCCCATCCAGAAGAGGCAGTGAACCAAAAAATTGGTTCTTCCTGCCCTCTCCTTATTCCCCTTCTCCCAAGGCAGAGAATCCTGTTGTAATTCCATCTGAGGAAACACAGCCCTGGGCTTTTTCTCCTGTTTTTCCTCATGCCCTGACCTCACCCCATGAGCCACTTCCATTGATCCCTGTTGTGGGATCCAGCCTCCCTTCAGTGATGCCTCTGCCCCGTGTTTCCTTTCCTTGGGTGGGGGCAGCAGGAGCAGCTCCAGGACCTGCCCTGGGATGCTCCTTCCCTTTGGCACTGCGGGAGTGGCTGGAGGCTGAGCCCTGTCCTGAGGCCTTTGCTCATCTCCAAAGGCAACACTCCATGAACTGAGGGCTGGGATAGAGCCTGGAAGTGGGAATGAGGCAGAGCCCTGGGAATCAGGAATGGGACAGAGCTCAGGAATCAGGAATGGGACAGAGCTCTGGGAATCAGGAATGGGACAGAGCCCTGGGAATCAGGAATGGGACAGAGCTCAGGAATCAGGAATGGGACAGAGCTCAGGAATCAGGAATGGGACAGAGCTCAGGAATCAGGAATGGGACAGAGCCCTGGGAATCAGGAATGGGACAGAGCTCAGGAATCAGGAATGGGACAGAGCCCTGGGAATCAGGAATGGGACAGAGCCTTGGGAATCAGGAATGGGACAGAGCTCAGGAATCAGGAATGGGACAGAGCTCAGGAATCAGGGCTGTCCCCTCTCTCTCTTGGATCAGATGTCATAGGAATCCCACTGGGATTTCTGCCATGATCCAACTCACAGCGGTTCCCAATCACTCGCCTCTGACCTGCCCCTCCTTCCCAGACCTTTTTCTTCCTGGAAGCGGCTCTCAGATCCCAAATCCTCCAAAACCAGATCCCAAATCCTCAGGAACTGAAAGCCAGAACTGTTTTCCAGTCTTTGGGATAACTGGTGTCACTCTCCCTGAGAAGAAATGAAAGTAAGGAGCCCATGGCTTCCAAATAGAACTTTTTTATTTTGCAAAACTTATGGAAATGAGCTTTTCCATCCAGGCCGATGTAATTTGGATTAAAATTGGGGAAGTTTTTGTGTTTCCCATGTTTTGTCCCCTCAGTCACATAAAAAGCTGCGTCAGTGGTTGCTGGATTTAAACCAACCCCATCTCCCTGTTCCCACCTGATCCATTTCCCATCTAATAGCTCCACGAATGGGAGAATCTAACTCTGGGATTAATCCACAGAGACCTCAAACAGTACCTGATGGGAAAAATTAATGTAAAATATGGAATCATGGTATGGTTTGGGCTGAAGGGACCCTAAAGCCCATCCAGTGCCACCTTCCACTGTCCCAGCATGCTCCCAGCCCTGTCCAGCCTGACCGTCCCCAGAGTCACCTCAGGGTGGGACTTTGGGAAACAAACGCCAGTGGATCAGGAGGTCTTTGTGAATTCCCTCCAAACCACTCCAAAACCAGTTTAAGGGAATTTTGCTGCCCCTTCCACCTCCAGCTTTTCTCACAATTCCATTTGACTGCTGCTGTGCAAGTGAAGAGAATTCCCTCAAAACCCTGGGTTTAACTCAAAGTTAGGGAATATTTTCTGAATATTCCACTGAGGCCCAAAGCTGGTGCCCTTTTGTGGATAGTGAAAAGCCAGAGTCACTCCTGGGTTCCCAGAACAGCCTCCCAAAAAATGGAATTTTGGGAATTTTCCCCCATATTGAGCTAACCAATGTCTGAATATGCAGATGACGATTCTTGCAAAAGCTGAGGATCTGAAAGGAGCAGTTCAGGAAAGATTTATGGATCCTCTCCAAAGCCATCAGCAATGATTTACTAAACAAAACCAGGGCTGGGTTCCTCATGAATGTAACTCGAAGCATGGATTGAGCCTCATGCTCCATATTTCATCTCTGGGACATAAAATGCATTTGCTGCAATAAAGAGAAGATATAAATGTTAAATAAATTCCCCCTTTTTTCCACGTTTGAGGATTCTGCAGGGAGGTGATGGATGCAGCTGGTCTGGCAACTCTGCTCACACCTGCTCAGGGCTGGGCAAATTTGCTTTCCAGGAGGCTGGGCCTGAGCAAATTTACCTTGGAGTCCATTAAAACTGAGTGGGAATTTGGGTTTGAGGCCTTTGGCAATTTCAGAGCTTTTGGGGAGGAGGATGGAGGAATCTGCTGGGGCAGAGCTCCTGACCCACTGGGGCTGGCCGGGGGGAAGGTGGGAAAGGGTTTTATCCTTGTGCTAGGTTTGGAGAGCTGAACATGCAACTTTGTGTCTGAAGGGAGCAGGGTCTTTCTGGGAAAAATAATAAAAAAAATCCTATTAAAATGATGGAAACATGTCTGTCTCCTCTGTCCACACAACCCCCCGGGCACTGCACACATTCACAGAATCCAGGGATCCCTGAAATTGGTTGGAAAAGCCCTCCAGGATCATCAGCCTGTGCCTGATCCCCACCTTGTCCCCAGCCCAGGGCTCTGAGTGCCCCCTCCAGGTGTTCCTTGGACACCTCCAGCGATGGGCACTCCAAACTTCCCTGGGCAGCCCCTGCCAAGGCTTGAGCACCCTTTCCATGGGGAAATTCCTGCTGCTGTCCAGCCTGAGCCTCTCCTGGCCCAGCCTGAGGCTGTTCCCTCTCCTCCAGTCCCTGTTCCCTGGGAGCAGAGCCTGACATACCCCTGGCTCCACATTCCCATTCAGGAATTCAGCCCCTTCCTGAAGCTCAGATCTGACCAAGGCTCAGCTATTGCCATCACACAGGTGCTGAAAATCTGCATTTTGGCCATTCTGCCACGGCCCCATGAAGGGATTTTCACAATATACAACCTTAAACCTGCCCTGGTACAACCTAAGGCCATTTCCTCTAACCCTAATTTTCACAAGCCCCTCTGCCAGGTGACAGTGGCTTCTTCCTTGCCAGGGAAGAAATTGTTGTCCTTGGATTTGGCCTCATCCCATCTACAGCCTCTCCCAGAGCTGCTCTGGCCACCCTGCCCAGATCCCATCTCCTCCAAGTCCATGCAGGAATTCACAGCATGCCACACTTTGGAGCCTCCCCTCTGTGATCACTCAGGGCCAAAAACCCTCATGGAAAGTTTAATTTTAGCCCATGGACACCAAAAATGTCTCAGTGAGTGAGAGAAAACCCAAAGGTGAGTGTTCCCTGCAAAAATCCTTCAGGTGATACCAGCACTGGCTCTGATGAGATACCCAGGGGTTGCAGGGGGCAGGGAAAAATCCCTCTGCAAAGAGGGGTCTCCTGGAATAAATAATGGATTTCCGCCTTTCCCTGGTTGCCTGGAATAAATCACAGATTTCCACCTTTCCTTGGTGATGGAGTTGCAGGTGCCAACAGGCACTGGGGACCCTGCTCTGCTCACAGCCCCACACAGGGATTTGGGGGCTCCCAGGACTGGCAGAAGTCACAGATCCCCCCTGTTCCCTCCTGGCTCTGCCCTAAAGACCCTCGTTATCCTTCCCACAGCACAAGGAAAGGGGTAACACCGATGGCTGTGCAGCTGGGGGGGTTTGGAGATGGTGGAATGATAAATATCCCTCAGGTCCAAGATCAGTGTGGAGCCGGTGACTCTGGGATGGAACTCCGGGGGTTTGGGCAGCACACAGAGCTCCGGAGAGACCCTCACATGCTGCGGTGTTCGCCTGGCTCTGGATCCTCTCCCGGGCCCGGGCAGGGCAGCTCGGCTCCCCCTCCTGTCCCCTCTCCCGGGGCAGGGCAGCTCGGCTCCCCCTCCTGTCCCCTCTCCCGGGGCAGGGCAGCTCGGCTCCCCTCTCCCGTCCTGCTTCTGCCGCAGCCGCAGGGCCCTGGGCCCTCCCGGAGCCTCCCTCAGGGCTCTGCCTGCACACAGACTCCCTGGAAAAGCAGCTGGGATTGGGAACACATGGGCTGAGTCACTCCTTGCTCGGTTTAGTGCTAAATCTCCCGGTGAAGGCCTGGCCCAGCCAAGCCCGGACGGAACCCCTCAGGGCTAGAGCTGCTTCCCTGCAGCCTGGTTGCTGTTATTGTCTCCTGTAGCCCCATTAAATGTACCAGGGTGGTTTTTAGCAGGGAACTGGCAGCGTTTGAAGCCCAGACTTTTGATATTCCTGCAACTCCAATGATTTCTTTGGAGTCAGCTCCAAGCAGGACCAGGGGAAGCTGTTCCTCTTCCCAACAAAACTAAGCCCAGAGCCGCCATGGTGCAAATGCAAGGGGAAAGGAGGGATTTAGGTGGATAAAAAAGGACAGGCTTGGAAGAAGAGTCAGGATATTGGGAAAGAGCTTCTTGCCTTGGCAGTAGGAACCTCTGGGATGCTGGGGGGGGGGGGGGGGGGGCTAAAGATGGGGAGGGGCTGAGGCTGGGGTTTCAGGGCTCCAGGGGCAGATCCTGGCTTGCAGAGGAGGAGGTGATGCCTGAGTGATAGCACCAAGATGGCTCTGGGGCACCCAAAGTGGGCAGGAATTCATATCTCAGCAGGAATGAGATGGGGTTTGGGTCCTGCAGCTGCAAAATCAGATTATTATTTCCACAAATCAGCTCAAAACTTTGGGGAAATGTTTCTCCCTCATCTTGTCAAGCCTCCAAACACATAGAAATCCCAGGATGCAGCTGGAAATAAATTTCTCTGCACTTCAGATAATCAGGTTTGCAGTGCAGAGCTCTACAGGGGGTGGATTTCGGGACCTGGATTTGGGGATTTTCTGGACCTGCAGAGCCTGTGGAAGGTTTGCAGGGAAACCCCTGCTGAGGCACAGCAGTTTTTAGGAGCATTTTCCAGGAGAGGAGCAGGCAGCTGCCCCAGGACCATGTCCCAGGATGCAGAGGGAATGTAAAGCAGGAGGCAGAGGATGGAAGAGGGATTTGCTTCCTGCCCTGTGCCCAAGCACAATGGGGCACAGCCCCTTCAGCTGCACGAGAGAAGAAAGGAGTGACATTTGCAGCACCCCTGGATCTGTTTGGGGCTCCTTTTATGCCTTTGCATCCTTTGAGGAGGAACATTTCCCTTCTCAACCTTCCCAACTTTCAAAGCCATTCCAGCTCCACGAGGCTTTGAAAATTCAGCCCAAAGCATCCAGTCAGGGGTTGCTGGAGGCAAGAGAGGAAAAGATTGGAAAAGGCTCCTCGTGTTTGCTGTGCTCACCTGAGCAAAGCCAGGGCCGTGCCTCGGAGCAGAAGCATGGAGGAAGGGAGGGCAGGGGAAGGTTCTGGATCTGCTGGGGCTGGCAGAGTGCCCCAGCCTGGCTCTGCGGTGCGGGGCAGGATCTGATCCAGCTGGAACTCGTTCCCTACAGCCTCGGATGGATGGCCGGGAGTGAAAGCCCCGCTCTGGCAAGGGAGTCTTCAGCAGAGCCTTCCTCTGCTGGCACGAGGAGTTGTGGTATTTGTGCCGGGGCTGCCACGGGCAGGAATCCCGGGGCAGCAGCTGGATCCTCCCTTTTGCAGCTCCAGGGATTTTCTATCTCACTGCAGCCGAGCTCCCCCAGCTACCCCTGCAAAGGGAACTCAGGGAAGGGGAACAAATCCCGCTCTGTGCTCTCACCCAGGAGCCAGAGCTGCTCCACCTGGAACAAAAAGAATCCTCAGATGGTTTTACATCCTGAGATGCTTAAGGTCTTCACCTCCTTCTGCTCTGCTGCTGCCAAGGTTTCCTGGGGCGGGAATGTTCCAGTGCAACATCAAATGATCCGTCCTGAGCTGGAAACTCAGCTGGGATCCCAGGGCAGCTTTTTCATCAGAATCTGCCCCAAAAAAAGGGCTGGGTATGCTGGGAATGTTCATCCGGAGAGGAGAAGGATCCAAGGGAGACCTAGAGCCCCTTCCAGGGCCCAAAGGGGCTCCAGGAGAGCTGGAGAGGGACTGGGGACAAGGCATGGAGGGACAGGACACAGGGAATGGCTCCCACTGCCAGGGGGCAGGGCTGGATGGGAGATTGGGCAGGAATTGTTCCCTGTGAGGGTGGGCAGGCCCTGGCACAGGTGCCCAGAGCAGCTGTGGCTGCCCCTGGATCCCTGGCAGTGCCCAAGGCCAGGCTGGACAGGGCACAGAGCAGCCTGGGACAGTGGAAGGTGTCCCTGCCATGGCAGGGGTGGGAATGGATGAGCTTTAAGGTCCTTTGCAACCTATTCCTTAAATCCCTGATGCCATGATTTAAACCCCCCTGCAGGGGATTTAAACCCAACTCCAGTGAGCTGGAGATGCCTGAGCCCAGCAGAACAATGCAGGGGCTGCATCCCCAGGGCCTGGAGCCTCTCTGGGCTCTGTTTGGTAGCAGAAATTCCAATGAGGAGGAACATCAGTAATGTGTGGATGTAGTTAAAGTGTTTTAGCAGGTTTTCCCCAAACACGGATTTGCCCAAAGCTGACAGATGTTCCCTTCTTGTCAGACACAGGGATAACAAGGAACCTCGAGGGAGAGGAGCCTCCAGCCCAGGACTGCAGCCAGGGCTCTCCTGGGCTCATCCCAGGAAATCTCCAGGGTAATTGTGCTTTTTCCAGCCCTGCTGATTGCCTTTCTGTCTTATAGTGAAACTGAAAATGTGGTTTTGCTGATCTTTTTTTCCCATGAAAAAAGACAATTTCTTCATCTCTGTCTAATCTCCCACATTTTCTGCAGCACACCCCATCCCAGGATCTTCTCAAGCAGAAATCCATGGCCAGCAGAGCCCTGGGAGCACCAATCCAGGGCTCATCCCCATTCCCTCTTTTCTCCTGGCTGGGATTCACTCAGACACATTTTTGTTGTGATTCCTTTAATCTTGCTTTCAGCCAAAGCAGATGAGAACCCTTCCCTAGAGGCTCTGGCAGGGCTACAAATGGGAAATGCAGCCTGGGAGCTCCCAGGAATTCCTGCAGCTCCCAGCAGTGGCTCCCATCTGCAGCAGGGAATGAGCTGAGGTTTTGGGATAATGCCTGCACTGGACACTTGTGTTCAATGGCCACAATCTCCTCCTGTTTTGCTGGTTTTTTTTTGTTTATTTCATGGTTTCCAGCTCCAAGGGTGATCTGGGGGCTGTTTGTTGTTTGTTTGTGCCAGGGGGCTGTTTGGGGTGGCTTTTTCACACTTTTCCTCTCTGGGATTTGGTGTTTTCCCCAGTGAGGTGCCTCTTTTCCATAAAAAGAACTGTTCCCAACACTCTGGATTTATTTATTCTGAATCCTTTGAGTCAATACTCCAATACAGCTGGAGCACGAGGTCATCCTTAATATTTTTCACCTTTTCTTGCAGAGGGAGAGTGAAACAGCAATCAAATATTTATTTTAGATCCCAGCAGTCTCAGCTTTACCAGGGGCTTTCAGAGCCTTTCCAAACAAACTCACGGATATTTTGTTGGATGTTTTTTCCCCTCCTACTTGGAAAAACACAGGCATCTGCAGCCCTTTCACTGGGGCACTTCCCAAGCTGTTCCTGCCTGTTTTCTCTGAGTATTTTTTCTCCCTGGAAAGTTTGGGAGCAGTGAGAGCATTTAAACCCTCCTTTGCCCCCTGCCCCTCTGCCACCCCTCCTGCTCCCATCCCATCTTTCCACAAACCACACAAGAAGTGCTGAGTGGCTGTGGGCCATTAAACCTGGGGAATTCAGGGGTTTAATCACCATTCCAGCCTGGAATTTGTGGATAATTGATGGGAATCTGCAGCTGGGTGTTAGCTAGTGCAGGGATAAAGCAGTGACCAGGCAGGGGGAGCCTCTCCCCTCCCCCCACTCCCCTGGCAGGCTCTGAAGGATTTAATGATGCACATAAAAACATCAATTTCCCCAAATCCCGCTGCCCTCCCTGGCCCCAGCGTGGTCCTCATCCAACACCCACCCCTGGGCCTGGCTCCTGCCAGGCTGGGATCACTTGGAGTCAGGATTTGGGGGCAGAGATGTGGGGGGCTCAGTGAAATTCAGCCTCTCAAATCAATGCAGAAATGCTGCTGGGAAATGCCAGGGGTCGATCCCTGCTGGTCCAGGCTGTTCCCTGGGCATCTCCAGTTGTATCCCATGGAAACAGGGAATATACTGAGCTGGAATAGACCCACCAGGGTATCCTCAGGAATCATATCTCTGTGTTCTCAGTCCTAATTCTGAGCTCCCTTCAGCCTTTTTGGCAGGAAAACCAAGCAGGAGGGACAGAGACCTTTTTCCAGAGACCCTGTTGCTATGAATTCCTGCAGAACCCAGTCCAGGATCATGCCCTTCTCAAGTACAGCTCCTGCTGAATTTCCTGCTGAAATCCAAAGGATGTTTTCCCACCTCTCTCTTAGCCCAAATCTTGGCACTGAGCAGGAAAGTTTTTGACAGCCTCAGGCTGGAGGAGATGGAGCATCAGTAGGAGAAGCAGGATCCCAGTGAAGGAGAACTGGAACATGCTGGGAACAGCCCCATTTTCGTCAGATTTTCTTTATTGCCTTTACTGCTCATCTCAGAAACAATAATAAGGAAAATATATTGGTTCCAGCTGAGAATTCCCAAGTGCTAGAGTAGGTTTGCTGGGAAGCTGGATCACAACAGCCCTGCAGGGTTCAGTGCCTGATTTCCCTGAGCAGGGAGGGGCTCACGGGGGGACCCAGGAGCTGGGATTTAGGGGAGTTTCAATGAACAAGGAGACAAATCCAGCCTCTCCAATCCTTTTTGTCCTCTGCTCAATATTGCCCTTGAATTCCCTGCCATACACTCAGCCAGGGAAGAGCTGATGATCCAAGATGTAAACATTTTATTCCCTGGCTCCAAAGCCAAGCACAGCTTTAACTCTTGCCCAACAAACCTCAGCAGCTGTCAGGGAAGCTTTTATGGAGTACAGGGGCAGGATCCCAGCCCTGCTAGAATCAGTGGGATTTTGTCATTCCAGGGGCATCTGGGGATAACGGATGAGGGAAGCAGCAAAGCCAGAGAGATAACGGTTATCAGCTAAGACCCTGCTGTCAGCCCCAGACACTCACCCTGCCCTTACACCCTGCCCAGCTGGGAGATTTCATTTCCAGCCATTCTGTCCTCCAAAAGTGGGCAAGGACAGGAGCAGAGGCTCTGATGGGGCTGGGAAGGGTTTGTAGCGGCCAGGTCCTGCCTGAGCAGAGCTGCTGGGAGGTGCCGGTGGCATCAGCAGCGTTGGCTGGGATTTAGCTCAGCCCAAAGCAGGTGGTTCCCACCCCAAATTCCATCACCTCCAAAGGCCCCTGAGCAGTTGAAATCACCTGACACAGCTGCAGTGGGGACTCTGAGGTGGCTCTGACACTTGGAGGGGACAGAAACAAACCTGAGGTTCAGTAGAGAGCACGTGGCCACTTGAATCTGTCACTCCCTTTCCCTCTTGAGCCATCTATGGATGAAGGGACTGTGTAGTGATCATCCAACAAATGACTTGGAAAAGCAGTTTTTGGGCTTGGCCAGAAGCCACCACGTGGAGTTTAACCCTGGATAGAAGATGATGCTGCTTCTTCCCCCTTTCCCAGGATTTTGAGGCTTTCCAGCTCTCAGCAGCTCCTGTGTGTGCACATTTGGAATCTTCCCCATGCTGTTCTATTCTCAGAGGCAGCTGAGAGCACAAAGGATGAAAAATGAGCAGCCACAGCACTTAATTCACTCCCAATCATCATTAATAGAAGGAAGGAGAGAAAAATGCCCTCATACAAATGAAGCCACTGTTAGTTAATCTTTCTGGGCACGCCAGGACAACAGCTGTTGATTATTTTCAGTAAGTGCAGGAGTATTTTCGACCTGAAGGGTTTCCTGCTCATTGTGTAGCCTCTGTCTCAAGCACTGAGTCCTCTCCATGTCCTCTCCAGATTCCTTGAAGGAATTCAGCCCAAGCCAGGACTAATTTGGTTTTGTTTACTTGGCTAGTTAGGGGCAAGTTAATGAAGCATGGGGAGGAAAGCAACTTCTCCTGTACTGTTGCCACAGCAGCAATTACTGTCTCTGAAAGGAGCTAAGGGAATTAATTGAAATCTCCTTAAAGCAAAAGCAAAGGATCTGTCTGAGCTGGGCTGAGGAGCTCCCTGGTTTTGTGGGAAACCTTTCACCCTCTCAGTGGGCTGAGTTCCCCCTTCATGCCACCTGGCTGAGGGAGGATAGGAGCTGGGAAAGCAGCAGGAGCTGGGGCAGGCAGATCCTGGAGAAGGGATAGATGTGCTGCTGCCTGGAGCTGCTGACCCCTGGCTGGTGGCCTTGGGGCTGAGGAGCAGCTGGGGGACAAACCCAGGGTGTGTCCAAACCCTGTCCTGGCCTTTCCATCGGGGACAATGGATCAAGGGGAAAAACTTGGGAGCTTTTTTCCATTGTCTATGCACCCCCTGGGCTGCCTCTGCCACAGCCCTGACAGGGATTGTCCCCTCTGCCCCACTCAGGTGAGACCTCCACCTGCAGAACACAGCACAGAAGGGACCTGGGGCTGCTGCAGAGAGCCCAGAGGAGGCTCCAGGACGATCAGAGGAAGGAGCAGCTCTGCTGGGAGGAAAGGCTGGGAGAGCTGGGAGTGTTCAGCCTGGAGAGGAGACTGGAGGTGACCTCAGTGTGGCCTTGCAGGGCCTGAATGGGCCACAGGAAAGATGGAGAGAGATTACAAGAGCCTGGAGACAGGACACAGGGAATGGCTTCAAACTTCCAGAGGTCAGGGCTGGATGGGAGATTGGGCAGGAATTGTTCCCTGGGAGGGTGGGCAGGCCCTGGCACAGGGTGCCCAGAGCAGCTGTGGCTGCCCCTGGATCCCTGTCAGTGTCCAAGGCCAGGCTGGACAGGGCTTGGAGCAGCCTAGGACAGTGGGAGGTGTCCCTGCCCATGGCAGGGGTGGCACTGGAGGGGCTTTAAGGTCCTTTCCAACCTAAACCATTCCAGGATTCCATGAAATCAATGTAGCCTTCATGCTCTAGGTGCCTTTGGGCTCAGCTGTATCTGAGGGAAGCCCTGCTGCACTTCCTGGGTGCTGCTCAGCTGCTCTAAGTTCGCTGCCCCCACAAAATGCTGTCTTAAATTGAAAGTTGAGCTGAGATTTCACATCAGGGGCTTCCAGGTGAACAAGTCTTATGAGATCATTTCAATTTGGAAGAAAATTCAAGACATGATGGAAACTTAGTTAACTTGGAAGAGAGAGGCATCACCTGCAGAAGTGGAAGAACTGAGACAGCAAGCCAGGGGCAAGGGCAGGGGCCAGGTTGGGATGTCCTGAGGGAAGAAACCACCTGAAACTCAAGAGATTCCCTAAAAGCTGCTCCAAATACCAGAATTGTGCAGTACAAGCTTCTCCTGTGCTCATCAAACTTCTGCTGCTGATTTGGCTGCTGGTGTCAGGTTTGAGGAACAGGAGATGGGAGCCCCTCCAGCTCAGGGGGATTTTACAGCCAGCACTGAAAAGTCTTCCAGAGAATCCCCCAAAATGCTGAGTGAGGCAGTGAGAGGATCAAACTGGCTCCTTTTAGACATAAAAAGTGCTTTGCCCCACCTGGAACAATTGCAGAACTCTTTGTAGGGATTGGCACCAGAAAATTTCCCCCTGGAGGAGGCTTTGGAACAGATGGAAAAGCTCCACTGTCAGCCCTAAATGGGAATTTCTGCCTCCCTCAGCAAAGTCCCCCATAGCAGCTTCCCAGGGTCACTTGGAGCAGGCTGGACATTTGTTCTCAGAGAAACTTCACACAGCTGCCTGGGACTGATTGGGATTTCTCTGCTCTGGCTGTGCCTGGCTCAGAGAGGAGGGAAGAGCTTTTCTGTTTACAGAGCAAGGATCCAGCACAGAAAGGGGCTTTTTGGGGTATTTTCAGGCAAAGTCCTCAGCTGTTAACTTGGAGCTGTTTGGTAACAGGCTGGGTGGCTTCTGGGACTGAGCCTCAGCCCAAAGTCCTTTAACTTTGGCTGAACCACCAGAGCTCCAAAAATCACATTGATAAAACCATGGAGTCATGGAATCATTCAGGTTGGAAAAGACCTTTAAGATTAGGAAGTCAACATTCTCCAGCACCGTCAGGACCACCACAGACCCTTGTCCCCAAGTGTCACATCCACAGGGCTTTAAATCTCTGAAGGGATGGGGACCCCACCCCTACCCCAGGCAGCTGTGCCAGGGCTGGACACCCCTTTCCATGAAGAAATTTTCCCCAATTCCCACCCCGAGTCTCCCCTGGCCCAGCCTGAGGCCGTTCCCTCTCCTCCTGTCCCTGTTCCCTGGGAGCAGAGCCCGATGCCCCCGGCTGTCCCCTCCTGGCAGGGAGCTGTGCAGAGCCACAGGGGCCCCCCTGAGCCTCCTTTTCTCCAGGCAGAGCCCCTTCCCAGCTCCCTCAGCTCTGCTCCAATCCTTTCTTTCCCTTCCAGGATGACTCCTTTGCTCTTGCAAAGCCTTCTCAATATCTCAGGCCTCTTCAAAAGTCTCTGCTCAAGAGTTCTTTCCCTGCAGCTGAGCAGCCCAACTTTGGGAAGGGAAGAACAGCAGAGATTCTGAATCTCCACCAGCACAAAACACTGAATTAAACCCAAACCCTGCATTAGGCAAAGCAGGAGCCAGGAAGTGCCATCAGGCCCAGTGACTTCATCTGCAGCCCTTTGTCCCTGCTCCTGAAAATACTCATTAATTACATCATCAAGGCTATTTTTGCCCTGTGCTCTCTGACTCACAACTCAGGATGGAGCTGCCCTGGGCAGGATGAGGCTGCTGCCTGCAGGATTCTCTTGCATTAGGAGGAAAAAAAGAGAAAGAAATAACAAGAAAAGAAACAATAAAGTCATGTTTGAAATGGAGGAGATATTGTTGAGCAGTAGCAGACAATTCTCCCCTGCTTCCTACATTATAAATGTCCTTTCCGTGCTGAATGGATGGGGAAATAATGGCCTGAGTGGGTCACTTTTATCTGGCAGGTTTTGTTTTCAGAGATGGGGAGAAAGGAATTCATTTTTAACCTAAAGAGATAAAGAGGGATTGCAGAGTTGGGATCAAAAGCTGTGGCAAAGCAGATTTGCAGAGCGTGGCCATGGGAATGACCTCCCTCAGTTCCTGTGTCCTCTCCATTTGTCGCTCCCGTGCCTGGGCAGGGAGTCAAACACTGTGGGGCTGTGGGGAGTGACCTTGGTGGCCTCAGCTGTGTCTGTCACCTGCACAGGCACGGTGCAAAGCACAGAGGTGAATCCTTGTTTTCAGCATCCCCCCTGTCCCTAAAGACCAAACCTCCTGGGGAATGTTCATAATCCTTTTCTTCTGCTGGAAAATGGAGTGTAAATAAAATTTCCACCTGCTTCACGAAGCCTTTATTGATGTTGATGAATTTCTTGGGGAGTTTAAGACTCCCTAAACCAAATATTCATTTTCCTTTCTGTTGTTAATTTTCATTCAGATGGAATGAAAAAAGGGAAAAAAACTTCATTGATGGAAACTTGGGGCTTAAGGCAGCTCCAAGAACAGAACCTGCTTCACAACCCCCAGCCTCTCCATGTCCCTGGGGTCTGACTCCACTGGCTCCATCAATCCCTCCCAGACTCAGCTCATTGCTACTCTACATCCTTGGTTTCCTGTAGAAACTCCCATTTTTTCCCAGCTGCCTCTGGCCATTCAGCTCACACAGGGAGCCTCTGGATCAACCTCAGGTGCCTCCTGAACACCCTGAGCAACCAGGAAATGAGATGTTCCTGCTGCTGGATTCTATTCCTTTGGCAGGAATTGATCCCCTCTTTCCTTTCCCTCCCTGTCCTCAACAGAGCTTGAAATTAATTCACTGCTCTGTCATCCATCACATCCCTCTGTGTCCCGATGAACACACAGACCCCTCCTGGTGCCCAGCACAGGGCTCTCCATGCTTCCTGCCTCTCCCAGCTCCTGGAAAACAGCTCATCCTATGCCTTGGAGCTTCCAAACCAGCCCAGTTGTGTCTTAGAGGTGACTTCCCTGCCCTAAGGGCCCTTTGGGACAGCCAAGTGCTTCCCTGGGGACACTAGAAAGTTTCCCTGGGGACAAACAGCACCAACCTGGGCTCTCCATGGCCTCAGGGCTCTTCCCATCCAGGCTCTGGACTGCCAGAGTCCCCCCACAGCTGCCACCCTGTCCCTTGTGCCCCAGGGAGAGGGACAGGAACACACCTTGGCTCTACCCAGGAAAACCCAGCAGCTTCAGGGATTACTGAGAACCATCCAGGCAGGATCTTGAGAGGACAAACCACACATGGAAGAGCAAAGGTTTCAGATCCTTTCCATGCTCATTTATCTTGCCTTCAAGAATTGTGCTCCAGCAGAAATTGAAAAGCAACATCCCCAAACTCATCCCATCCCTGAGGAGCTGGAGATGGCCAAAAAGCAAATTTATAAGAAATTCCTATTTTCCCCCCCCTTTTGCTTCTTGATTTTCATCCAAATTGGACTAAAACCAGCAGCCTCTTTTTAAATTTATCCCTGAGTAAAAACTCCCCCGGCTTTGCAGCTGCTCCTGAGAAACGAGAAACCACTTCAGCTTCCCTGAGGATGGGGGTGGGAAAGGCTGTGAGTGGCACTGAAAGGCTGCTGGGGAATCAGAGAACATCCTGAGCTGGGAGGGACCCCAAGGATCACCCTGTGCACCCCCGGCCCTGCACAGACCCCCCCAACAATCCCACCCTGGGCATCCCTGGCAGCGCTGCCCAAATGCTCCTGGAGCTCTGGCAGCCTCGGGCTGGGACCATTCCCTGGGGAGCCTGGGCAGTGCCAGCACCCTCTGGGGGATGAGCCTTTCCCTGAGATCCATCCCAACCCCCCTGGAACAGCTCCAGCTGTTCCCTTGTCCTCTCCCTGCTCACAAGGGCGAGGATGTCACGTCATTATAGGGAATTTCCTCATGGTTGTGAAATGTTGGACACAACCCCTGTGAGAGCTGTAGGAAAAACTCAGGAGAAAAGTGATACTGAAATCAGCCACAGAGAAACTCCCTGACAAAGTTCTGGGTATTAGAAAGGCTTCCCTTGGGTGCTGTCCCTGGTCACCAGAGCAGATCAATGCCTGAAGGCTCTGGGAACACAGAAAAGGAGGTGGATTCAGTGGATGTTCCAGCTTCTGCTTGATTCTGGATGCTGCAGATCCTGAGGGCATCCAGGAAGAGAAAAGGAATGGGGGCAGGGGGTCACTAATGATCAGCTCTGGGAGGGATGGACAAATCCCCAGGCAGCACCTCCTGTTCTTGGAGCACCCGAGGTGTGTGGCAGTGCCATCCTCCTGTGCCAGGCTGGGGGCAGAGAAGGGATTGCTGCTCCAGCAGCTCTTCCTGATGCCTTCCCAATTAAAGATTTTGGGAGAGATTCATTAACTGGCCTGGTTTACGCTGCGCTTGCAGCTGCAGGGATTTTGCAGCACCTGGAAAGGAAACCTGGGCCTTCTCTTCCTTCTCCAGATTCCCCCTAAGGCTTTCCCCTCCCACCAGTCCTGAATAATTTCCTGATACTCTCTGATCATTCCTTCAGGCCACCAGTACTTTGTGGAATCACCAGGGCCAGAACCAGCCCCTTCTGGAGGAGCCCCGGGAAGACTCCTCCTCCTCCCAAAAATCCCTGTGCTACCTAAATCCTGTGGATCCGGCCCCAAAGTTTGTGGGCATCATTAGGGATAAATGGATTTCCTTCAGTGCTTTTGTATTCCGAGGGGCTGCTGGAGGAGCTGCCTGGTGAGGAGCTGCTGGCAGGGTGGGTGATGAGCTGAGAATGAGGAGAGACCGGGAAAAGGGATCAGGAAGTGATCAGGCTGTCAGGAGGGTGGGATGTCCCCAAAACCTCTTCAGGTCACAGGGGGCCATGAAGTGTTTAACTGTCCCTGTTCCTGAGGCTCCTGAGCTTCTCCTGATCCTTCCTGCAGGGCCTGGGAAAGTGCAGAGCTGGGACTGAGCCCAAGGAGAAGCCGAGCTCTGTCCCAGGTTCAGCTCTGCCACAGGGACTTGGGGCAGAACTGGTGGGAATTCAACAAACCTGACACAATTCCTGCTCCTGCGGTGCCAGGGAGGGATCTGAGCAGGGATCAATCCAAAGGCTGCACTTGGCTTTGGTTTCAGCTTCTTAATTTCTTTTTCTTAATCTAAATAAACTGAATTGTTTGACCAGTGAGCCCCTGATTCAGTGCCCAGAGAATCTTATTTTAAAACCTTAAATACCTGGACTGTGGCAACATTTTTATTGAAACAAATTTTGAGCCAAGCAAAGCTTCAGCTCTGCCTCTTATTGAAGTCACAAGCTGGAATTGTTTGTTGCTGACAAGAACAACAAAAGGAGAGTTCCCTGACAAAATTCTGGTGGCCACAGCCTTCATTTCCAGCCCATGCCTGATTTATTACATCCCACATCCTACTCAGGTGGTGCCAAAGGGGAATCTCTGGCACTGAAATTATTAAAGAAAGGCTAAACATGGATTAAAGGAGTTCTGAGCCCTTCCCCGTTTCCCCCTTGCCCAAATTCCTGCTCCAAGCCAAGGTTCTGCTGGACCCCTTTGGTCCTTACGGCTGGTTTGTGACATTCCCGAGCACTGTCAGCACTCCCTGAGTTCTTCCACGTGGGGATGGAATTCTGCAGCACACGCAGCAGTAACACGAAATTGTGTTGAGGCATCGCTGTAAAACTTAATCTCCCATCCAGAGCCTCGGGCTGCCATAAAGGAGCGGTGCTGGAGGAGGGAGGCAAACGCAGGAGCCCAGGGCTGATTTAATGGCCTGAACACACAAAGACATCGGGGGTGGGGAGGGGGGGCAGCCAGCAGAAATGAGCTCAGGAACAACCAGGCCGTTACATTTCAATTGTTTCTGTGTTCTCCACGTAAACACAGCTCAAACACTTGTTTGGAAAAGATGCAAATGCCTCTCTGGGGTGGAGAGAGGATCTGAAACATTTTGGGATTTCCAGGTGAGTGGTGCTCCCTTCCCTCAGCCAGACTGCCCCCAAAGCCTGGGAAGGAGCAGGAAACTCCTGTGGGGTCTGGCAGCTGAATTGGGGAAATCAGGCTCAGCTTCCCTCACAGACTCCCTGCATGGATTGGCAGTGGGTGTTTAAACTCCTGGAGGGGATCCTGCTGGATTATCCCAGCTAGAATGTTTTCTCCAGGCACTCAGCCCCAGGAATGCCTTTCATGGAATCAAGGCACAGTTTGGGTTGGAAGGGACCCTAAAGCCACCCAGTGCCATGGGCAGGGACACCTCCCATTATCCCAGAGTGCTCCAAGCCCCATCCAACCTGGCCTTTCCAAACTGAGCAAATTCCTCATCCAGCAGCTCAGAACCCTCAGCCTGGGGCCTTTCCAGGCTGAGTTTGTCCCTTTAATTTGTCCCTTTATTGTGGTTTGGGGCCTCCTTTAAACAACAATCCTTGGGCTCCTGGATTTGGGGGAGGCCTCATCCAGAAAGGTGTGGGATCCATGGAGGCTCTCCCAGCAAGGAAGTCTAAAAGGGAATTTCAGAATTTAGGAGAGACTAAAGCCTCTCTGTGCCTCTCCTCCTTTCCTTCATCCCCTCCAATCCAAATCACCAACCCTCCCACCCTGGGTGAACATTCCTGAGGGTCTTGCTGGGAGCACTGAGAGGAATTGCAGCTATTGCCACAACCTGTAATGGAAATGGATTTTGGGTGGGGAAAAAAAATTCCTTATTTTTCCAAAATGGGAAGCTCTAATGAGGAAAGAGTCACTCTTGGAAGTGGAAATAATCTGTGCTCAAAATGGGCACTTAAATTTTAGCTTTTGTCGGATTTAACTCAGGATTTGTGCCTTTGTTTTAATGTAACACAGTGAGGTGTAATAGGAATTTCAATAATAAGGAATGGGATCCATGTTTTAGGGGCATTTTCATATTTATAGATCACATTTGCTTTTTCAAATCTACCTGCTTCAGTGTTGGAGAACTGATCTCTGTTTCCAGGCGAGGGTTCTGACATTTCCAAAATGAAATTTCTGCTTGGGGAAGGATTTCTGAACTTCTCTGTTCATTCTGATGCAGAAGGAAAATGAATTCCAAACGGCTGAGGCTCCCAAAGGACAGGAATTGTGTTTTGCCTTTCCTTTTGTGCCTCTGCCCTTTTCCATAGGCTCTGTGGGAGGTGTGGGCAAGGCTTGGAGGAGAACTTTGGGGGATAACCTGGAGCCGTGGGAGATGTTTACATTGAGTTCCATGCATTTCTGTGGGAAAGAGCAGCCTGGACATCTCTAGGTGCTCACTCCCACCTTCCAGTGAGGCTCCATGTGTCCCTCACAGCTCTCTGCATCCCTGCCCGGCCAGGCTCACTCCAGGATTCCAGCAACACTTCGGGCTGGGTGTGCAGAGGACTATGAGGGCAGCACCGACTTTTCTTGCTGCTGTTGGGATCAGGATGGGATCAGAACCTCTGGGGGCTGCCATGGAGCTCTGCCACTCTCTGCCGGGAAGTGGGGCAGGGCTGGGGCTCCTAGGGCAGGGCAGGGCAGGGCAGGGCAGGGCAGGGCAGGCAAGGCAGGGCAGGGCAGGGCAGGGCAGGGCAGGGCAGGGCTGGGCTGGGCTGGGCAGGGCAGGGCTGGGCATCGCATCCTCCGCTCCCAAACCTCTGCAGGAGTGGGGACGGCTCGGGCTGGACTTGTCCAGGGATCACCTCCTGCTCAGCCATGGCCAGGCTGGACCTGCCTGGCAGCCTGGAGGAGTTCGGGATTGGGAATGCTGAGGAAGGGAAATCCTGCACCCCAAATGCAGCAGCAGTGCCCTGGCTTTGGGGCTGGATGTTCCCAGGAGCTGCCACCTCACCCCTTGAGGGATCAGGGGTTGGGGATGGGTCCCCACAGAGCCCATTCCATGTCTGAGCCCCATCCCAAAGGATTCCAGCTCCCTCTGGCCTCCTTTGCCTTGCTGCCTCTTCCAAAGAGCCTCCCTGCCTCCCCTCCCCCACTCCTTTCCCTCCTCTCCTCATCCGGAGCCAGAGCTGTCACCAGTCCCTGGGACATATTAATTCCTCTTCTGGATCTATTTATGTGGAAAAAATAACAGGAATGAGCTGGATGTGGGATGCAGTGGTGGAGGTGGCTGGGCTGTAACTCAGGCTGCTTTACAATTCCTCTGGAATAGATGGGATATCTGAATTCCAGGTTATTTTCCATATATGCCACATCTGTTTGCAGGAATTGCTCTCTGGGTTCCACAAAACCCAGCTCAGGATTTCAGAAGGGAACACTTTTTGTAAATATCACTCCTTTATCCTGATTTACCCCAGGCAAATCTTTGATTCCCTTTTTTCACAAGCACCAAACTAAATTTGTGAACCTGGGAGAAAACACAGAAAATACAATGGAGCAGGGAATGGATGTGCTGTTTGCTGGGAATGGGAATAATGGGAATGGCCCCTGGCACTGAGGAGATAATGGAGATCCCAGTCCTGCTGGAAGGGAGAGCTCACTTGTGTTTATCCATTTGCTGGGTGTTTTGTGGGATTTTGGAGCACCTTATATTTCCCTTTGTTTCTCAATGCTTGGCAAGCAAGTGAGAAACATGAAGGAAGGGAGAATAACTCAGTCATGGATTTGGGATTTCAGCTGTTCAGACTCCCAAGAAAGGGGAAGAGGGGAAAACAATCCCTCTCTTTTCACACCTGAAGGCAGGAGCTGCTTGAGGGCAATTTCTGTGATTTTCCTTCATAGAAAAAGGGACATTTCCTCATTTCTGAGCCCAAACATCTGCTGCTTATTGTGGCTGTCTCCAAGTCACCGCAGTGTGCACCTGGATCCTCCTGGAGCTGCCAAACCTCTTCCTTCCCCTGCTCTGAGTTATTCCCACCAGCAAAGGCAACAAAAGGAAGGTGTTACCAGTTCCTCATCACAGCTATTCCAGGAATGCCTTGGAATTCAGTCCCTGTTGTGTTCACAGTTGGAGGGAAAGGTGCTGCACAGAGAGCTCCTCCTCCTGGGAATTGCCTTTTCCTGTGCCCATCCTTACAAATGAGCTTTTGGATTAAACCAGAAGCAGTTGGATTCATTCCTAACTAGGGAGAGTTTGGTTGGACATTGGGGAAAACTCTTTTGTGATGGGACTGGTGAAATACTGGAATAAATTTCCTGGGTATGGGGTAGCAACAGCATCCCTGGAGTTGTGCAGGATGGATTGGGATGAGCATCCCTCAGTAAGGAGCAACCTGGATGAGCCTTTCCCTGGGAAAGCAAAGACCACTGAGACCCCTCCCAACCAGGATTTGGTGTTATTTTAATGCCTGTTGTGATGAACCAGTGGGGATGTCCTTTACTGGGATGTGACATCCAGGGATGTCCTTTATCCTTGACCCTGCCCCTGACTTCCCAACACCAGGCCAGACCTGGCTGAGTCAGGCCTACCAGAGCCACGTCCAGCCTTTCCCTGTATAGCAGAACACCACAAACTTCACATTTTTGCTCTGTGCTTACAATTTATTCAGCGGATCCTTGTCTGTTCCCATGTCCTGCTTCCCTAAATTTAGTCTCCAGAGAAAAATCTTAGTCCCAATCCCTGCCCCCTCCCTGGATGTTTGTGGGCAAAGGCAAGCCCACCAGGCAGCACAATTTCCATCTTCATATTTTTTGCTAAAATAATCCCCCCTGCCCCTTCTCCTTTGTGTTCCTGTACAGGGATGTTCCATAATCTGCTCCACAGCCTCGAGAGGGGATTCATCCCTCAGCACTGCACTGATGATGACAATAGTAATAGTAATACTAGTAGTAGTAATAGTAGTAGTAATAGTAATAGTAGTAGTAGTAATAATAATAATAGTAACACCACCACCACCACCAACACCACAATAATAATAATAATAATAATAATAATAATAATAATAATAATAATAATAATAATAATAATAATAATAATAATAA
>VZUI01089096.1:0-18115 GCA_013401135.1 Cettia cetti | reverse complement strand
GACAAGGGACACAGGGACAGGACACAGGGAATGGCTCCCAGTGCCAGAGGGCAGGGCTGGCTGGGAGATTGGGAATTGGGAATTCCTGCCTGGAATGGGATTGCCAGAGCAGCTGTGGCTGCCCCTGCATCCCTGGCAGTGCCCAGGCCAGGCTGGGCAGGGTTTGGGGCAGCCTGGGGCAGTGGGAGGAAGGCTGGAATGAGATCCCAAACCCTTCTGGAACCCCTGGCAGTGCCCAGCCCAGTGGTGCAGCCTTTGAATGGCCCAATTCCATACAAATCCCAGCTGATCTCTCCCAGCATTTTCCCTTTTTTAGCTGCTCAAGAAGATCCTGCTCTGCCCTGGCTCCCAGGAGAGCAGCCCAGGGGGGTCTCACAGGGGGGAGAAGCTGAAATCCATCAGGGCTGGGGGTTTGGGTTCATCCCAGAGCAGCTGAGGCTGCCCCTGCATCCCTGGAAATTTCCAGGGCCAGGCTGGACACTGGGGCTGGTGGGAGGTGCTGGGTTGGGATTCAGGTCCCTGCCATCCCTCCAGTGAGTGATTCCATGGCATGCAGGTTTGGCTGTTGTGTGGTAGAGGGATGATCCTGAGAATTCTCCTCCTTTCCTGGCAGAGCTGTGGCAATGCTTTGGGGCAGGAGCTCTCCAAGCATTTCTCCTTTTGGGAGCAGCAAACAATTCCCAGCCCCTTCCCAGCTGCTCCTTTGAGTTCTCTCCCCTCTCCTGGCTTGGCACTGTTCTCTGGGAGCTCACCCAGGGAAAAGGGATTCTTTGGAATTCTTTATAAAAGCACCCCAAGCAGCACATTTTGCTTTTATCATTATTTCTATAAAAGCAAGCTCAAGTCTAATGTTCCTTCATTAATTGGAGAGCTGCAGAGGACAAGTCATTCCCTGTTTTTTAAAGGTTACGTTCCCTCTGTGCTGAAAAAATGATGGAAAATTCATCCTCCCACATCTATTTCTTCTGCTCTGTCTGTGTCTCAGCATCTGGGAAGGAGTTATCCTTCAGAATTATTCCTGGGAAGGAGAAAAGCAGCTGCTGTTCAGGGAGGGAAGCTTCCAGATCCGTGAGAGTTTGGGCAAGGATGGAGTTTGGATCAGCCCTGTGTGGATCCAGGAGAAGGGGCTTTGCTCCCTGTGGGAATGTGCTGGCTCAGGAACAGGGCCTGGGAATGTGGTGTGGGGGGAGCTGAGTTTTATTTGGGAATGGGGAAGGTGTGGAGTGAGGGATCAGCAGGAATAAAGGAGCTCAGGGGGGGCCTGGTGGCTCTGGAATTCCCTGCCAGGAGGGGACAGCCGGGGGGATTTGGGATCTGCTCCCAGGACACAGGGCCAGGAGCAGAGGGAACGGCCCCAGGCTGGGCCAGGCAGGCTCAGGGGGGCAGCAGCAGGAATTTCCCCATGGAAAGGGAGCTCAGGCCTTGGCAGTGCCCAGGGAGGTTTGGGGTGCCCATCCCTGGAGGTGTCCCAGGAATTCCTGGGGACAGGGTGGGCATCGGGCACAGCTGGGGCTCCAGGAGCTTGGAGCTCTTTTCCAACCAAAATAATTCCATAATTCTGAGGTGAAAACTTCCTGGAGAAGCCTGTAAACACCAAACCTTCCTGTTGGGATTGAGTTGGGATTATTTCTGCCGTGGCAGGAAAAGCTGGTTGTGATTTCCACTCAGGGCTCAGGGAAACTTCAGTGGATCCTTGGGAAGTACTTCAGGATCTCCTTGGGAATCTTCACTACTTAGGATTGTATATCCAGGGAATCTGCAGCTTCCAGAGGCTGATTTTGGCTTTTTTTAAAAGTATATAAAATTGTGGGCACTCATTCATTCTCCACAACACCCATTAATTTGTTATTCATAAAATATTGATGCACTTAAAAGAAAATACACCATTCCTATCACTTTAGGGGTAAGTTTTGAGGAAGGTTTGTGGTCTCAAAATAATACTTACTTCCTCTGAGTAAATATTCCAGTTTGTGAAGATAAATTATGGCCAGAATCCCAAATTTCTGGTTTTTCTACATCTGGAACAAAAGGGATTTGGAACATTGGTGGGTGCTGTGTTTGTGCTCCCTTTGTGGAAATCTTTCTGCTGAGCAGTCAAAATAAAATTGAGTTTAGTTGGTTAAAACTTAATCTTGAAGGAGCAAACACAATAAAATATTTCATTTGCTGTTTGTTAACTTGAACTGCAATATTTACATGGAATTTAAATAGCCTGGCTAGTAAAAACTTAAAAGCACAAATAAATACCATTAAACCTTATTAATTAATCTATAGAATGAGTGCCCCTGCAGGAACTGGAACAAGATCAGCTTTAAGCGTTCTTCCAACCCAAACCATTCCATGAATCCATGAAATATTAATCAAGGATACATTCTATTGATACAATCTGAACTGAATAAATAAATCACTTCATAAATCTCTTTTTTTTTTTTTTTTTTTTTCTTTCCAGAGAAAGCTACAAATGAATACAACACCAGTGAGGACTGGGGGCTTATCATGGATATTTGTGACAGAGTTGGAAGCACTCCCAATGGGTGAGCTGGGCCTCAGCATTCCAGGGAATTCTGTGCTGCTGTGAGGGAAAAAAAATCACAGGGAACACATCTCAAAATGCTCAACCTCCCAAACACACCGAGCTGGCTTGGAAATTTCTTTCTTTTTGGAAAGAAATGTTCCAGCAGGATTTTGAGCAGAGCAATTTGTACGTGCTGAGCACGTTCCAGTTTGGGTTTTTTGCACAGCACGCCCAAGTTATTCATATTTAATGATCTGGCATCAATCTGGGGAAAGTGACTGTGCCAGGAGGAGAAAGTGCAATAATTTCTGTGCAGAAAAATACCTGGCAAGGATCAGGAGCTTTTTTATGAGATTTGTCTGTGTTTGGTTGTTAGGAAGAATGGGAGAGAAAAGGGGGGAAAAAAAGGGATCAAAGCACAAAGTGCTTGGAATCAGTTTAGCCTGAGTGGGACATAAATGGAATTTCAGTGATTCTGTAGTGGCCAAAAGTATTTGCTGAAGTTTTGAATGATAACATCTCTTAAATTTTGAATTAATCCTCATTTACTGCACAAGCAGGATTCTTAAGTAATTCAGAATTTTTAGCAGTTTTATTTAACATTAAAATTGGGGTTTTTTTGGGTTTTAATTGGTTACCTGCCACAAGGAATAACAGCAAATCTGTTCAATCTGAGAATCTTTAGTCCTGAAGGAAAATAAATATCCTTTGAGACCTTTACTAAAAATCAAATTTTTTAGTGCCACAAGGCTATTGTTTTAAATCTGGTTTTAGAGGAAAGGATGTTGTAAAAAAATGCAGAAATTTTAAAGAAATTACATATTCAGAAATAGAAGTATATAAAATGCATAATTAAATCCAAACACGTGTATATTTATATGGAAAATAAAATCCTGAATTCTGAATTTTAAACACCACTGCTGCTGGCATATTTTAATTCACTTTTGTGTCATTTTCTTCCTTTCTGCCCTTGAAAATAATGAAGATTATTGCCTACTATAAATAAAAATACAACTTAAAATAACTGAGTTGACTTTGTTGGGTGGTTTGTGTGTGAAACAAGATGAAAATATTAGGACTAAATGGCACAGAAGCTTTTCTGTGCTTTGCTAATACAGCAGCTCAAGTATCTGCCAGTGAGACTATTTTTTAACTGCTGCATCAGCTTTTTTTATTACTATTTTTTTAGGATTTTTTAATGTTTTTAAATGTTCTAAAGATCAGTGTTAATGAAGCCTTTGATGTGCCTGAGCTCCTGCCAGCCATTAATGCTCATTTAAAGTGTGGAAAGCCCTCAGCAGAAGCATTTAAAATGCTATTTATTATTCTCCACTCACCTCAGATTGTGCTGAGACAAATTATAAAAATCTTTGTGTTCTCAGGCTGTGGGAAAGGGGATCCAAGAGCTGGGAATTAAATCCAGTGGTCACTAAAATAACCATTTATTGGATCATCTCTTTTTCTGGGGACAATTCTTTCATTTTCTGGCTCAAACCATGCAATTGCTTCCCTTCCTGGCCTGGCAGCATTTTGTTGGGAATGGATATGGAATGCCAGGGGGAAAAAAGGGAATTTCTTCCAATCCAGCACCCAGCTGAGGACCAACAAACTGGAAAATGGGTAAATTTCTGCCCAGCCCTGAAGGGTTCAGGTTTGGTGACATTTTTGTTCAGTAAGCTCAGTTCTGGTGAGATTTTTGTTCAATAAATTCAGGTTTGGTGACATTTTTGCTCATTAGCCTCAGTTCTGGTGGCATTTTTTTCCAGTAAGTTCAGGTTTGGTGACATTTTTGTTCAATAAGCTCAGTTTTGGTGCCATTTTTGTTCAATAAATTCAGGTTTGGTGCCATTTTTGCTCAATAAGCTCAGTTCTGGTGAGATTTTTGTTCAATAAATTCAGGTTTGGTGACATTTTTATTCAATAAATTCAGGTTTGGTGCCATTTTTGTTCAATAAATTCAGGTTTGGTGACATTTTTGTTCAATAAGCTCAGTTTTGGTGCCATTTTTTGTTCAATAAATTCAGGTTTGGTGACATTTTTGCTCAATAAGCTCAGTTCTGGTGAGATTTTTGTTCAATAAATTCAGGTTTGGTGACATTTTTATTCAATAAATTCAGGTTTGGTGCCATTTTTGTTCAATAAATTCAGGTTTGGTGACATTTTTGTTCAATAAGCTCAGTTTTGGTGCCATTTTTTGTTCAATAAATTCAGGTTTGGTGACATTTTTGCTCAATAAGCTCAGTTCTGGTGAGATTTTTGTTCAATAAATTCAGGTTTCGTGCCATTTTTGCTCAATAAGCTCAGTTCTGGTGAAATTTTTGTTCAATAAATTCAGGTTTGGTGACATTTTTATTCAATAAATTCAGGTTTGGTGCCATTTTTGTTCAATAAATTCAGGTTTGGTGCCATTTTTGTTCAATAAGCTCAGTTCTGGTGAGATTTTGTTCAATAAATTCAGGTTTGGTGAGATTTTTGTACAATAAGCTCAGTTCTGGTGACATTTTTGCTCATTAGGCTCAGTTCTGGTGACATTTTTGTTCAATAAATTCAGGTTTGGTGCCATTTTTGCTCATTAGGCTCAGTTCTGTGCAGGTTTGGGCTCATTCCATGCACAGCTCCTGTCACTCCCATTTATCCTTAATTTTCTTGTTCCTTTGCAGAGCCAAGGATTGCCTTAAAGCCATCATGAAGAGAATGAACCACAAAGTTCCCCACGTGGCTTTGCAAGCTCTCACAGTGAGTAAATCCCCAAATTTCCCCCTAAAAAACTTCATGGGGTGCAACAACTGATTATTTACTGATCAATCAATTAATTAATATCTTGATTACCCTCTGTAAATCAGCGTCCATGCTGAATTTACCTTTTCTTTTGGATTATTTACACTTTTTTTAAAAAATTTCCATTTTTTCCCCTTCCTTTTCCCAATTGTCTTTCTGCTGTCAGCTTTTAGGAGCCTGTGTCTCAAATTGTGGGAAGATCTTCCACTTGGAAGTGTGTTCCAGGGATTTTGCCACTGAAGCTCGAGCTATAATAAACAAGGTAATTATTTTAGAACCTTCAATCCTTGGGGGAGGATTATTTTGGTAACTTCTCCAAATTAATGTTGTAGTTGTTGTAATTTTCTAGTTTTAGTGCTGTGTTTTCACTGAGATTTGTGTGGTTTTTACTCTGAAAAAAGAATCTGTTAAAGAACTGACAGCTGATAGTCCTGCAGATTTTTTACAGAAATTAAATTTTAATTATAATCTGTGTTCCTAAGCTCCATTAATTTGCTCATGATAAGTTCAGCTTGTCTTGAAGAGAGTTTTTATTAGGCTTGAAGGAAATTCCTAGGCTGAAGTGAAAGGGAAAACTAGGAGGAAGTGAATTTTTCACAAGGAAAAGGATAAAGCTACAGAAAATCCTTTCTAGTTTTTAGAGATTCTGGGAATGCTGAATGAGAAAATAACCAAGAAAAGGGGATTTGAAATGGTTGGGGCCAAGCAGCTGCTGGGATCTAAATCTGGATGTGAGGAACTGAAGAAGCAGGAACAGCTTCTCCCTAATTACTGCTCCAGTTGGAGACAAAACTGGTTAATGGGTTAAAAAGGAGTTTTCAGATCCATGGGAGCCCTGCAATCATCAGAGGCTGAGCAAGGCAATTAAGGAAAGTAATAAATTTGCTGGGAAGCAAAATGAGTTCACAGCTCTTGTGTTTCTGGCTTTGTGTGGAAAAAATAGGTCTGCAAGTGCTGCCTTGGTTCCCATGAGCCAGGATCCACCCTGGAGCTCAGCACTGACCTTCAGCACCCTGGGGTGTGCAGGGAGCCTGGGATCCACCCAGGGCTGTGCAGGGAGCCTGGGATCCACCCAGGGCTGTGCAGGGAGCCTGGGATCCACCCTGGGGTGTGCAGGGAGCCTGGGATCCACCCAGGATCCCACCCAGGGCTGTGCAGGGAGCCTGGGATCCACCCAGGAATGTGCAGAAGGCCTGGGATGCACCCAGGAATGTGCAGAAGGCCTGGGATCCACCCAGGGCTGGGCTCTGGAGCAGAGTTTCCTTGGATTGGGAATCTTTTCCCAGTGCCAGGGTGTGGGGAAGAACAGGGGAGCCACAGGAATTCCAGGCAGAGCAGGAATTGATCTTGGTTTGCCCCCACTCCAAGGAAATTCTCTTCCTTTTGCAGGCTGTCCCTGCAGCTCAGCTCCCAGTTTGGGAATAGATCCCTCTGGATAATTCCTTTTTGTGGGAGAAGCTGATTCAAGGAGACACACATCAGGTTTTTGTGAGGGGACAAACCTGTCCTGGCATCTGAGGAGAAACTGCAGAGGCCAGAGAAGGTGGATAGGGAAAAGATTTCTTGTAGGGAAAGACAGTGGCTTGTATCAGAGCAATTTCTGTGGTTGGGAAATGGAAAACAACACACCTGAGAAGGAATGAAGAGAAAATTGAGGTTAAATGGAGGGTGAGTAACACACAGAGGGATGAGTGTGGTAGGCAGCCTGAATTTCTCCAGAATTAGTACTCCAGGAGCTCAGCATGTTCTCAGGAATATCAGATCAGGGTGTAAAAGGCCAAATATTCTACACTGTTCCCCAAATCCTCTCAATCTACACCATTATTAATAATTAAGAATATTTATGGCAAAATGGGATTGGTAACAGTTTTGATAACAGCTCTTTCTGTTCATTTTGAGGCTCAAACGTCCCTTTTAATCCAATTTTATCTTCCAGGCTCACCCAAAAGTGTGTGAAAAGCTAAAAACCCTCATGGTGGAGTGGTCAGAAGAATTCCAGAAAGATCCACAATGCAGCTTAATATCTGCAACCATCAAATCCCTCAAGGAAGAAGGGGTCACTTTTCCTGCAGCAGGGTCCCAGGTGAGAGCTGCTCTGGGGTTTTCCTTTCCCAAATCCCCTTTTCCTGTTTTTGTACCATTTCCTGTCCATGTCAGGAGTTACCCTGGGGTTGGAGTGGTTAATTTTTCACTTTGGTGGTTTGTCTTGCCCAGTCTAACAGCAGCTAAGATGCCAGGTTTCCCTGACTTTTATTATTGATACTTCTAAATATTTCCATGTTATTCAGTCCTGAAAATTAAAATGACAATTTCTATTTCAATTTCCTTACACAAAGTTTACTTTCCTCTATATGAACCACCGAGATTTTAAAACTTTTACAAACACTGTGAGTTTTTTAACTTTTACAACCCCTCCTTCCTCCACAAAGATGTTTTCACTTCTAAATCTGCTCTATGTGTAAAACATATGGCAGAAACATGGAAGAGTTGAGCACTGGCACCCAATTCCAGTTCCTGGTGGGAATGAAAGCTCCAGGAATGATTTTTCACTGTGCTGCTGGGGAGAATTGTAGGATTTAAGTCAGCAGCTCCCAACTGGAGCATCTTCTCTCTTGAAGGGAGGAGGGAAGGATAAAGGTGGAAAAAGTCATTTAAATGAAGAGTCTCACTGTAATAAATATGACTAAAATAATTATTTCAATAAAAATAGTTATTTCAAGTAAATCTCACTATTTATTTTACTATTTTCCCCTGCTGAAAACAAAACAAACCCTGAAGAGTGGTGATTTTTATTTCTAGATCACCAGGATTCCAAAATCCACCAGATTAGGAACAGGTCCATGCTAATTTTTCTAAATATAGAATTTTGGGGATCTCATTTTCCTTTGTCCCTGTGTTGTTCCCACCTTTGCAGGCTTCCAGCAATGCTGCCAAGAATGGCTCCTCATCCAGTAAATCCAAAGAAGATGAGGATATAGCCAAAGGTGAGTTGAGACTCCAGAAATTCTGTTAAAAAGCAGGGAAATGGGAATTTGGGCTCTTTCCTGCTGCACAGATTTGAAACCAAGGGCACAGCAGGTTGGGATTGTGGATTTCCAGGTGTTTCCCTCATCCATGAGGATTTGGGGTTAGAAAAAGCAATAAATGCTCTTTTTGTTAAATCAAACCCCTCAAACTTGTTCTTTTCCTCTCTGCCCCACCTGCAGCTATTGAATTGTCCTTGCAAGAGCAGAAACAGCAGCAAATGGAAACCAAATCCTTGTACCCCTCTGCAGAAATGCCACAAAACCCCCAGAGCCTGAGGAAGGTGCGAGCTCTGTATGACTTTGAAGCTGTCGAGGACAATGAGCTCACCTTTAAAAGTGGAGAAATTATTTTTGTTTTGGATGACAGGTACAATACACACTCAGGTGGAGCTGACTTTGTTCCACCACTGTTATTTTCTCAGGGTAGCACATTTTTCCTCTGATGCTTTCTTTTTTTTCCCCTCCACAGAAATGTAATTGTCACTCTGCCCTCCCTCACATCCCTTTCTCTTCCTTTTATCTTTCCAAAATCCTAATTTCTGACCTCAAATCATTTTTAGTGCAGGGAGAACCTCAAGTATTTCATCCAATTTGTAGTTTTGAAGATAAATCTTAATTGATTGTCTGACATAATGACATAAAATCCATTGGCATCATGTTCCATCTGCTTCCAGCAATTGTTAAACCTCTGGCTGTCAAGAATTACATTTGCCAAGAATAAACTGATTAAAAATAGCTAAAATAATGTTTGTTATTAACACCTATAGGGATATATACAGCTTTAAAGGGCTGGCAAGTAATCAGTGTAAAGAACTGATGAATTGTGTTCCATTTTCAGTGATCCCCTGGTTCCTTTTCCTCCTTTCTCTCCCCTCTGCCCCAGCTCCTGTTTGGCTTTGTGCTAATCCCTGCAAATGTTCTCGTTTAGATATCACAGGGTTTTGGTTAAAAAACCCCACCAAATATAGCTCTGAACCTCAGGTTTTCAGTAAAAACCCCAAATATGTCCCTGGCTCTGTTCTGTAATTCTTCTTTTCCCCCCAGTGATGCCAATTGGTGGAAAGGGGAGAACCACAGAGGAGTGGGGCTGTTCCCATCCAATTTCGTCACCTCTGACCTGAGTGTGGAGCCCGAGGCAGGTGAGTTACCTGCTGAAATGATGGATGGGTGATTTCACAGAGCCTGAAATGATGGATTAGTTCACAAAGGCAGCTTTGTGCTGCAATCCTAATTAGCCCAGCAGTAAAATAATTTCCTTTATCTGCCCCAGGAAAGAGCTGAGAGACATCCTGCCCTTGTTTCAAACAATCAAGCACAGCTCACTCCATAACTCACTGCAATTTCTGCCTCTATTTCTCTTTTAAGTTATTGCCATTTTCTGTGACAGAAATTTGGTTCGATTCACCATAATTCCTTGTCAGCAGCATATTTACAAATCCAACAAATTGCCATTTCAAATGTCACAGTGTCTTTTCACAGAGAAAAATAACAAGGAGCAAATGTTTGTTTGAAGTTATCACAGCATCAGAGAAGAGAAACTCATCTCTGTTCTTTCAGCAGCTGTGGATAAACTCTCTGTTCCTGAGGATGCTGCAGAAGAAATTAAGAAAGCAGAACCTGAGCCAGTTTATATTGATGAGGTATGGAGCCACTTTAAAATAAAATATTGCTGGGCCTTTCCATTCTTGCTGTGCTGAATGTTGGCAGATGATTCCTTGTTTCTAAAAGAACTTTTATTTGAATATTAAACCAATCTTGGCATGGCAGAGAAATCAAAGTTCTTCATCTTGGCTTCCCCTTCCAGGATAAGATGGATAAAACACTGCAGGTGCTTCAGAGCATAGATCCCACGGATTTAAAGCTTGATTCTCCAGATCTTCTCGACTCAGAAGGTACTTGCAGCACTAAATGAGCTCTTTCTTTCTGACTTCTTCTCACAATTGCCTTTTGTGGATCGAGCTGGGAGTTCTTTGTGTTTATTTTAAGCTTAGGGGAGCTGTGCTCTGTACTAACAGTGCTGGAGAACACTTTATTTCACCGTGGGAGTGTGGGGCTCTGGGGATAATTTGAATTTTTTTTAATAGTTCCAAGCCAGCTCCATGTTTAGCAGAGTCATTTGCATAACTTCCAGCTCTGTAAAATGCCTGAGCTTTGCAAGATCCATCTACCAATCCCAACCCTGAATTAAATAAGCAATTAATTTTACTGTAGTTGGATAAAATATTTTTGGCTGCATTTAAACATTTAATTGTGCAAGACATCGACTGCCTCAACACTTTGTCTTCACAGATATCTGCCAGCAGATGGGTCCAATGATAGATGAAAAACTAGAAGAGATAGATAGGTGAGCACAATTTCTTCAAATTGGGCAGTTTTAATCATATACCACAGCAAATTTTCAATAAAAATGGGTAAAAAAATTGACCTTTTACCTTTCAGGGGCTTCTTTATCTTGCAGCACTGTTCTTTCCTCCCCACCTAAGATGTCCCAGCAGCTCAGGGCCCTCTCTCTCTCCATTTGTTTTGGAACAGGAAACATTCCGAGTTATCTGAACTGAACGTGAAGGTTCTGGAAGCTCTGGAGCTCTACAACAAACTGATGAATGAGAGCCCCATGTACTCAGCCTACTCCAAACTGCAGCACTCTGCACAATTCCCACCCTCCTCCTCTGGAGTCTCTGTGCAGGTCAGTGTCCCTGGGAGCTGGAAATTCCCTGCTACTTATCCCTGTTGTCAAAAAAAAAAAAATCACAGCCAAAAACTGAAGGGAGCCCACGAGCAATCTGACATTGCCTCTGCAAGGAATTGGGATTTATGCACTAGAACAGAAGGTTTTGCTTGGCCACTGTTGAAAATTCCAAAAGATCCCTTCCATAATTCATTTCTTGCAGTTGGAATTGGGTGTTGCAGCAGCTTGGTGGATATTCTTGCTGTGAGTCATGTCAATCTCCAAGTAAAATGTTCCCTTCTTATCTAATAGTGGGGATGGGAGGGAACTGGAATATCAGTGTATTAATCCCAAGTGTATTTTCTGCTAAATATAGAAACACTCTGCTTTTAGCTCCTTTTGCCCTTAGAAAAATGAACATTTTGTATCAGTTCTAAACACGTTGTATCTGTGCTCCAAAGTGTTTTACACTGTCCCTAATGATGGCATAAGGAATAAACAGGGAGAGGAAGCAGAGATTTTCTAAAAGCACAGAATGAGGGTTTTTGCTTGAAGTGAATTTTACTTTCATGTTAATTGTTCAGTGGGAAAAGAATAGTTGCCATAGCAACTGCTAGATCTGAAAATATGTCAGTTAAAAGTAATTCTGTGTCCTTAACTGCCGGTAAGGATGGAAAATTCATTATATTTGGAGGTTACAAAGTAATTTAAGCCAAAAGGCAACTGCAGTTTGCTGTTTCCTCCCAAGATTGGTGCACAGAAATGCAGGATAGTGCTGGGCTTTATTTGGGACAAACCCAAATTATCCCAAACCCCACCAGCAGCTCCAACCTGTGCCACCTGGGTTTGGAGAGAATCCTGCATTATTTAAACCAGAATGGGAAGGAACTGCAGGTTTTGCTTCCAGCTTTAGAATATTCTGGTGGGTTCATTCCAAAGTGTGCCAAGCACCAAATCTCCTGCCTTTGGTTTGATTTGCAGTCGTATCCTGTGCAGCCTGCCAGTGGGAATTACATGATGCAGGGAGTGTCCATGTCCCCAGGATACAGCCTGGCCCCCGAGCAGGTGGGCCAGGTGAGGTCTCTGCCTCAGAGCATCAACTCTGCAGCCACTCAGCCACCTCCAGCTGCTTATTTAAGGTATGGCTCCAGCAAATTCTTCTTCCTTTGCATGTTCTCGTGGCATTTCCATGGCATTTTGAGAGGAAAATAGCCATTTTGCTAAACCAGGGAGCACTGAGAGCATTATTCTGGATAAAACTGATCCTGCACGGGGAGGTTTCCCGGGAAGGTTGGAAAGGAACCTCTGACCTCAGCTTTAAGCACCCAGCACCAAAGATTAACAATTAAATAGCAGGAGTAAGTTAAAGAGTAAGTTAAGGAGAAAGGATAAATTAGAAAGAGGAAGTTAAAAAGAAAGAGTAAGTTTAAAAAAGAGAGTAAGTTAGAAAGAAAGAGTAAGTTAAAAAGTAGAAGTTCTGTAGTAGAATTATTGAGCTGCTGGAAGAATTTTGAGGGTAAAAACATTTTTCCTGCAAAAACTGCCATGTTATAGGCATGAAAAATATGTAATTCCTGGGACACTCTGTTTATTAACAGGAGGGAAACTGCAAGGCCAGAGCTGGTTTAAGTTGAGAACGTGCATGTAAAAAACTGTATCTTTGTAGCCAGCAAAGCATGAAATGCCTTCAAAAATGACCATTTTGGTCAGGTTAACTTTCTGATGTCCGTGTTTGGGAAGCTCCCAGCTTGTTTTGGGAGTGGGAGGGCAGGGAGCTGGCCCTGAGCTGCCCCCGTGGTGTTGTGTCCCCGCAGCCCCGAGCCCGCGCTGCCGCAGCCCTTCCCGAGCGTCAGCGGCACCGCTGCCTTCCCCCAGCACCAGATGGGCATGGCCGTGGACATGGCAGCATTCCAGAGCAACCAAGGAGCAGCTTATCCCGTGCCTCTTCCTGCTCACTCCCTGCTCCAGCAGCAGACAAATTTCCATCAGCAGCCTCTGCTTTAAACAGCCACCATGGAGGAGTTGTCACCCGAGGATCCTTGGGAGTCCCTGCCGTGGATATCCGAGTCCATTCTCCTCTCCAATAACCCAACTCGCTGCGTTAGGGTGATGCAGAGTAAAAATAGGCACCAGCTCTGATGGTTATTTGCATTTTTGCATCCTGAACTAGATTAGGGGATGGTTTAAAATAATTCCCCATTCCTCTGAGTCCTGGTTGGTTTTTTTTTTTTTCCTTCCTTCCTTCCCTGCGCTTTCAGGAAACGCCACTTGTGAATCTTTTGAAAGATTGTCCCAAAATAATTCTCTTTTCAATGTGTTTCTGGAAGCTTGAGGATGCTGAGAGATGCTGTTGCTTTGCCTCCTCTGGTGTCTTCTGTAATCCTTCTGTCCCAGTGGCTTTAGGGAGTCTCTGCACTTGGGAGTCCCCTTCCTGAAGGACGCTCTGCGCAATCCGAGGGATCCCTGGCTGGAAGAGGAAACTCTGCCACTCAGGACCACATCCCTGTGGGAATAGGAGGAAAAAAGAGGGTTTTAATGGAAAACACAGAGAATTGCTGTGTTTTTCTTGAGGAAAATGGAGTTTTCCTCGCATTCCCTGGTGTCCTGGCAGAGGTGGCACTGCCAGCACGAGGCTCCTGGGGAAGAGCAGGCAGGGGATGCTCCCAGCACTCCATGAGCCAGGAACTTGCACAGAATCTCTCTTCAGTTTTCCTTTCTGGATGGATGTAGAAGTGAAGGAGCTTTGTAATTCCTTGTGGGAAAGGAGGGGGCTGGAGAAGGTTTGAAGCTGCTGAAGACACTTTGAGGATCTGTTCCCTTTCCAAGGGGGAGCTGAGTGGAACAGGAATTGTCTTGATGGGACCAGGGGGTTCTGCCTCTCTTGGATTTCCTCTCTGTGCCACTGTGTCCGTGTCTGAACAAGCCCTGACCCCAGGGGAACTCCTGCACCACCTGGGGAAGGGGGATTTGGGCACATGCCATGTGCTGGAGGGTGGGATTGGGCTCCTGTGCCCGTGGAAACCCAGAGCCGTGTCCCTGGAGGAGGGAATGCCTCGGAGCTGGGCACGTGTGGCACTTGGTGAGAAAAGAAATCCAAGGAATTTCTTCCCTGATGCACTTTTTAAAGGGTGGGGTTTGTCCAAGGGAGCAGATGAGCTGGATTATCCTTTGGGAAAGTGGGATTTCTTTCTTTTTCTTGTTTCAACTGCTGAAAAAAAAAAATCACTTCATCCTCCTGTTTATCTCCTCAGTGGAGCATGGCCACGTTTATCCTGCTTTTAGCCACCTCTGGTGAGTGATAATCCTTGGTTTGGGGAAACAATGGAAGCAAATTACTGATAGAAACATCTCAGTTAAATGCAGGAGGCTCCCAGATGTCTAAATAAACATTTTTGATGGAGAAATTTCATCCCAGATTGGAGCTCCCAGGCTGCTGAGTGACAAAACCCACCCTTCACTCAGCACCTCCTCCATTTATTTTCCTTCTATTTAATTATTTGCTGTCTTGACCTTAGACTTGCAGCCTCATGCTCGTGCAAAAAGTGTTCAGCACGTGCTCTTTAAATCACTTTTTATTTAATTGTGTGCAATTGGAAGGAGGGTTTTGTCTTTCCTTTGGACATGACTTTAATTTGTCTCCATCCTTCCCCTGGAAGTAGCTCAGTACAAATGACACACACGTGGCAATACTGCAGTACTTTGATATCTTGTTCCTTGTGTCTTTTGAGGAAATGAATTTATTTCAATGCTGCTGTTCCAAATTCTTATTGTTTGGAGCTTTTGTTTGTCAGTTTACTTCGTCCCAAGTTGGTTTGGGGTTGAACTAAACCTTGCTCTCGTTGCTATGACTTCTCCATGTTTGTTAGGAAATTTAAATTGGTGTTCTTTGGATTCTGAGCTTTGGGCCAAGAGAAATCTTCAATTGAGCCAGCCAGATGTGATTTGATGATGTTAATTGTTAAGTATAAATAATGTATATACTCATTTGTCTGAGATTTTCTACACAGCTCCACACATGCCTGAACTTTTATAAAAGCAGGATTTGTCCTTCTGTCACCTCTTCTACTCCTAACTCCGTGATATGCAACTTGTAGATAGTGTAAAATAATTTAATTATTATTAAACCAGTGTATTTCGAGGGGGTTGGTGTTTCTCTTCATACTTCTAGACATGATCATATTTATTTTTAAGGCCTGATTGTAACTGAACATGCTGCCAAAGGATTTCTCTAACTCCAGATTTCTACCTTAGGTTTCTACCTGCTGTTTTCTATCAGGAATTCAGGGTGGAGAACTCCTGCTTTTTTCATATAAACCCTTAACATAGGAACCTGGGCAACTTTCTAACGAGACTTTTCATGTGATCTGTTTGTTTCATGGGTGTTAAATATCACTCTGAGATCCATTTCCTTCCGTGGGAGCTGGGGACCTGTTGTGTCTGTTCAATCTGTCACCCCAGAGTGCTCTGAGGGGTTTCCTCTGTCACCTGATGTCACCCACGCTTTGTCTCTCCAACTGGCTCCAGAAATAATGGTAAAAATCAGATTGTTGAAACCTTCCAAGTGCTGTTGTGTGTTCTTTGTGCTGGAGGCTTTGGTGGGGGCTGGCCCTGGATGCTGTGGGATTATTTCCTGAGATGATTTTCTTCCCTTATTTTTCATCTGTGCATCTTTTCCAAGAACTCCCAGGCAGTGCCCCTGCTTGCACTGAGAGGTGTCTGTGGAGTGAGTAACTTTTGTTAACAAACACCCCCAGGAGAATTCCCTGCTCAGAGAGGCAAGGGCTGAGTTGTGGGATCGTGCCTGAGAATCCTGGCTCATCCCAAAAATCAGGGTGAGTCCCTGGGCTTTGACCCTGCTGCTAAAGCTCTGTGTGGACACCAGAAATTCCTGAGAATCCTGGCTCATCCCAAAAATCAGGGTGAATCCCTGGGCTTTTGACCCTGCTGCTGAGGCTCTGCATGGACACCAAAAACGCCTGCAAGGAGCCCCCCAAAAATGTCATTTACACATCAGTCACTGGTTTCCATCATTCTTTTTACAACCCTTTGGAAGTTCTGACCCCCGTGGGTTGATTTGGGGTCACCTCAGGCTGGAAGTCACCCCTTTAAAAAGCCATATCATATCCTGGATGATTGGGAAATGCTGGCTTGTTTTTCCTTCTGAATCCCAGCCTGATCCATGGGGTCTCTGGAGAGAATCTCTCCCTGGGAAATCAGCCACACCACGATCCATATTTAAACAGCAGTGCCTTGCTAGGACCAATATAGTGATGAAACCGAATGTAAAAATAATCTGATTTAGACTGCAGCCTCGGTGACCCACATTCCCCTTGGAGAGAGGAGCCAGGCTGCTCCTTTCAGCCCAGGAATTAAAGGATTTGGTGTCTGGAGCGAGGCAGGAGGATGCTGGCTGGGTGTGCTCGGAGCGTGCAGGTGTGAGTGAGCTCAGCCGAGGATGTGCACATTCCTGCTCTTGCTCATCCCGGTGGGAGGTGTGATGTGCCTGGAGGTGAAGCTCAGCAGGGGGAGACAGGAAATCCAGGTCCCGCTTCCAGATCTTCTCAGATTTTAGTTTCCAACTCATCATCTCCTGATTTTAGCTTGTTTTCCTCCGTGCGCTGGGACTGGGAGCTCTCCCCGTGGCTGGAAGTTGGTGCTGATGGAGGTGGGAAGGGCCCTGGCGTTCAGGGTTGTGCCGGCTGGCTCCGGGTGGGCTCCGGCTGCTGCTTGCCCAGGGCATCCCCTACAGAAAGGACCTTAAATCCCACCCCAATCCACCCCTGGGACACCTCCCACCGTCCCAGGCTGCTCCAGCCTGGCCTGGGCGCTGCCAGGGATGCGGGGGCAGCCACAGCTGCTCTGGCAATCCCATTCCAGGCAGGAATTCCCAATTCCCAATCTCCCAGGCAGCCCTGCCCTCTGGCACTGGGAGCCATTCCCTGTGTCCTGTCCCTGTGTCCCTTGTCCCCAGCCCCTCTGCAGCTCTCCTGGAGCCCCTGCAGGCCCTGCCAGGGGCTGGGAGCTCTCCCTGGATCCCTCCCTGCTCCAGGGGAACATTCCCAGCTCTCCTGGAGCCCCTGCAGGCCCTGCCAGGGGCTGGGAGCCTGAGCTGAGGAAAAATCCAGGATTATTCCTGGAGCATCCCTTGAGGAAAGGCTGCACAGAGGAAGAGAAGGCTTCCCCAGAGTTCCAGGGTGAGCCCATCCCCAAACACCAGTGGGGTTTCACAACCCCCATCCTTGGAGCTGCTGAACATCCCCCGGCAGGATCCCTGCATCCCCAGCACCCTGAGGATGCCAGGCAGGAGAGATTTTGCTTTTCCAGGGTGTTCTCGCCGCCTTCGAGCCTATTTAAAGCCTGCAAAGCTAAAAAAAAACCCCAACCCTGTTACTCCCCAGCACATGGTGTGTGTGCATCACCTCCTGCCAGGCCCCTCGGGCGATGCCGGGCGAGGAATTCCACCCCAGATCCAGGGATGTGTCCTTGGAAACGACTCATTCCGGGAATTACGGCACCTCGCTTTAATTACCGCGCCAGGTAGCGCCTGTGCCTGGGGAGCGCAGCCTTTCCCAGCTCTTTATCCAGATTTTTATTCCATTATTTGCGCTGCCCCGGGGGCTGCTTTGCACCAGCTGCCCCGGTTTCTCCCTGAGGAAATGGAAATCATTTTGGAGGTGTCTCTAAGAGGCTGCTGGGGTTTTCCAGGCTCCTGTGATTCCCCCCATTCCCGCTTCTCTCCCCGCTTCTCCTTCAGTCCTTCAGGAATTTCTCTTCCCTCCTTTTTCTCACTAATGTTTGCTTTCTTTATCAGGTGCTGATCACTCCTTCAGGCCCCGACCTCGCAGCCTCCCGTCCTTTCCAGGAGGTTACAGCCTGATTTCTTTCAAAGATCTCCCTCACAACGTTCAAATTATACATTAGAACACGAGAACATTTATTTTCAGAGGGAAAACAGCTCTCAGCAGACCACGGAGTGCTGTGAGAGCTGAGGGAAGATCTGTTTCCATGGAATTTTCTTTCGTTTGCATAAAATTTGACAGGAAGCTGCAATTGATTTTGGTTTTCTTGGACAAACAATCAGAAATCAGAGAATGGTTTGGGGTGAAAGGGACCTGTAAAGGCCATCTC
>VZUI01089087.1:0-12984 GCA_013401135.1 Cettia cetti | reverse complement strand
GAGCGCGGGGCTGGAGGCTGCAGCGAGCCCGGGACGGGCGGCACCGTGCCCGGGGAGGGCGGCGAAGGCAGCCGGGCGCGGTCAGCGCGGGCAGCGGGAGCGGCCGCTCTCCCGAGCCGGGTTAGCGGGGGCGTTCTCCGGCCGGGGCAAGGGGGCGGTTCGTGCCCGTGCCAGCCCGCCGCGGCAGCGAGCGCAGCTCTCCCTGCGGCCCCGCTTCCCGGGAGAAGGGGCTCGGGGCGCGGGGCGCGGGGCGCGGTCCCGGCGCAGGGGCGGATCCGCCCGCCTCCCCAGAGCTGTCCCGGGTGCTGAACTCCGCCCGGAGCGCCGCGGCTCCCGCGCCTCCGGACCCCGGCGGGGACAGCTCGGGATTGCAGCAGACGCCACCGAGCCGGAGCGGGGAGCGGCCCCCGCCAGGTCCTGCCCTGGCTGTTTGCCCTGTCCCGGGGATGTCCCAGCCGTCCCCAAGGCGTCCTCGCTGTCCCCGGGGTGGAAGCAAGACCCCCTTTCAGGCCGGGGCGGGGAGGAGGCTCCCCGGGCGGCTGCAGCCCTCGGGGTGTCCTGCTGACGGCTGGCTCCGGCCCTTTAGGGAGAGCGGGGCTCAGCCCGGATTGTTCCCCGTCCCTCTGCCCCCCGAGGAGCTCGCAGGCCCCTGGGGATGGGCGGGGGTGCAGGCGGGAGCTGTTGCCGCAGGGACGGGAGGGGGCGAGCCCTGCTCGCCCCGCTGCTGCCCCGGCTGGGCTGGCAGCCGAAAGCTTCTGGTTCTCCCTGGCAAAGCAGAGGGGGAGAAGAGCTCTTTGTGCAGGCACATCTGGAACAGCTGGCGGCGGGGTGGGCGCGCTGCCCCGTCCAGCGCCGGGTCTCTGCACCCACAGCCCAGGTGCGGACATTTTCTCCCGACGCTTCCAAGTTATGACAGTCGGGAGGAAATTCTGGCAGGAGACTTGACAACGATCTGCCGAGTCCCCGAGGAGCGGATCCGCCTCTCACCGAGATGGAGGGGAAGTGTCTCCTTCCTTCCTTCCCTCCCTCCCGGGGGAGCAGGGGCTGTCTGGCACGGGAGACGGGGGAGATCGCGGGGGCAGCTGCAGCAGTAGCGGGCTTGGCTGCTTGAAACACCAGCTCCTCTTCCTCACCCACATTCCCGAGTGCCGGCGGCTCCGGCCGGCGGGAATCTACAGGGATGATCACACGGAAGCTGCAGGGAGGCTTTGGGAGCAGGGAGGGAATCACGCTCCCGGGAATTTCTAGCTGCACCTTTCGCTGGTTATCATTTTCTGTTCAAGGTCTCAGCGGGGAAGCCTCATTTAAAGAATTTAGGTTTGCATCAGCAAATTCCTCCTCCCTCTCTTTTCTCCCAGCTTGTATTTCCCGGAATATTTCCTTAAAGACGCCACAAACTCAGGCACAGACTCGGCAGTTTCAGATGTTTGCAAACAAACTCCGGGTGCGGAGCCTCTTCCCACGCGGCCGTGGGGTTGGAGGGGGAATTTCCCTCCTCAGGTTCCCGCTCGGGGGAAGCATCCCAGCCCCTCTGGAGCCCAGGACAGTTCTCTGCCCTTTGGATTCTGTTCATTCCCCCTGCCAGCGCCACAACTGTCAGCGAGAGGCCATCTTAGGCTGAGGGGTTTGGGCTGAATCCTCCTTGGAATCCTCACTTGGAATTAGCGTTGAGTGGCTGCTCACGGGGAGGGCTTGGTCCTCCCTCGCCCTCAGGGCCGTTTTGGCCCTGTCAGATTTTTTTTCCCCCCTCTCCCCGCTTTGCCTGTGTATTTTGTCTTTTCCATTTCAGTGGTGTGTCTGTACAAAGGCTTAGGAAATCTGCCAGATTCCCTAAATCAGTGCCTGAAAACAACTATTTTTAGTAACTGATAAGTCACATGAGCTCAGCTCGCATAGATTAGCATTTACCTTTCCCGAGTAACAAGGATATTGTTTGATACTTGTTGATACCATCAATTTTCCCCTAAAGAAACCCAACCCCGATAACGAGGGGCCGGGTTGGAGAGGCGGCTCCGAGCGCAGCTCAGATGCCTTTGTTCTACTCCCACTGCTCTGATCCTATCTGTGCGTTAAATCAAATCTATAGATGCAATCTGATCCCTCCAAAAATAAATGTATTGTGTCCCGAAGAGGCCTGTGAGCCGCAGTCTGGCTGAGGCTGGATAAATCATGCTCGTTGCAAATGAGCCCTGATGGGCTGTGTGTGATAAGGGACCTGGGTTGTCACTCCATGCAGGATCTGGCTCGGGATGTGGCTGTGGGAATGTCACCCAGATGTCACCAGGGTGGTGGCTCTGTATGTGGAGGGTGGAAAGCTGGAGGTTCCGCGTGTGTCCCCACAAAAACGGGGGCAGTGATGCCAAGGAAACGCTTTCCGTGGCTTCTCCTCCGTGACAATCCCAAAATGCTTAACGAGATCTAGCAATGCCCTTCCAGGGGAGGCTTGTCTTAATCCCATTTTCCAGAGTTTCAGCTTATGTCTCCAGACGTGCTGGAAACGTGCTGCCCCTCCTGCCTTTCAGAGGCCGGGGAGCTCAGTGCTCTGCCAGCAGGGATCATCCTTCGTCCCCTAAAGGCAGCAAAATGGAGCAGCATCACTGCCACACCTGGGGCGAGGGCTCCCAGCTGGCCCTGGGGTGACAGCCTGCCCAAAATGCCAGCAGTGAGGAGCAGGGGCTTGGGGAGCCAAAATCCTCTCCTCTGGCACAGGGAAAAACTGTTTTAGAATAGGGGCTGGGGCTGCTTCAGCTTCCATAGGCAAGGGGAAGACCCCTGGGATGGATGGGGTCCATTTCCATTCCTCTCCCACGCACACTCCTGGGTTTCTTGCCACATCCATGTTCGGGGATGCTGGAGGGGTGAGGATGATGAGGCTGGTGCTGCTTCCAAGGAACAGCCTCTCTCCCAGTGGCAGCACCTTCAGCAAATCCAGAAAATCACCTCCTGAATCCTGCTGGAATTAGAGTCAGAGCCCTTGTAGGACAAGGGCTGGGTCCCAGGAGGCCCCTGGAGAAGTTTGCTGCTGTTGTTGGTGCTATGGCAACAAGTGCTAATGCAAAGCATGGACAGAAACTCGGGGGAACAAATTATCCTGGATTTTCCCCTGGCGTGTCCCTGCGGATGCCAGGGCAGAGAGGGCCAGAGCTCTGCTTCAGCTCCGTGTGTCGGGTTCATCCGTGGGGAAGTGAGGAACCCCAACCCTGCAGCTTCCCCTGACAACGCTCAGGAGATCCCAGAGCTGCCTCAGGGGCAGAATTCCACTGGGATCTGGCTGGGGGCTTGTGCTGCCAGGAGCCCGATCTTCTCCCGAGGGTTTAAACAGGGATGTGAGTCACTCCTTAGAAAACCAGTGCCAGCAGGATTTATTGGGAAATTTAACGCTGCACAAGAGGGATTTGGGGGTGTCAGCAGCAATGAGGGGACATGAGTGGCTGAAAAGACCAGGAGTTTATTCCTGGATGGACTCGGGCTGGGAGCTCCATTCCTGACTTTATTGATGCTGGCTGGCAGCTCCAGAGCTATTACAGCTCCAGCCAACCTGCTGTGATTTTTAAATTTTGTTTTTCTTTTGTTTTTGCCCTAAATGGAGCCCCAGTTCCCCTCTTGTGCTGTGATTGGGTTGCCAGACCATCCATCAAGTGGCATTTTCTCATTTATTTCCTCCCTACCTATTTTGTCTTCCAGGACAAAGTGGCGGTGTGTTAACACCGCTCCAATTTGTCACGCTGGAGCCACTGGTGTAATTCCAAGCCTCTCAGAAAATTGATGGTGGTGGAATTGAGGTTTTACAGATGGGCCAAGCCCTAATAAGAACATCAGTTTGAGATGGGGTGAGCGGCAGAATTGACGCTTTTATCTAAATTCTGTTGGAGCCACACACGGCAGGCAGCGGGAAAATATTGTAGGAAACAGCAAAGGAGGAATGGCAGGCATGGTGCAGAAATCTGCTCAGTCCTGAACTCCAAATTACAACAAAACCCGGGTTCTGGCAGCCAAAGAAAAAGGGGGATTTTGTCAACACAGTTGTCTTGGCAACACTAAAATGCATTTTGCGTGGTCTGCTCAGCTTGTGGCGGGTGGGGTGAACGGGAGGGGCAGGAGGGGCTCCAGGAAATTGCAGGAAAGTTTTGGGGTGGCTCTGCCTCCTCCAGCACTGTTGTTCCGTGATCAGGAGCGGGCAGGACGCCGGTCTGGGTGGGATGGGACAGGATCAGATCAGAAGGAATGGGATGTTTTTGTTGGAGGGATCTGCAATGATCATTTTAGCTGCCTAGACACTCCAGGGGCTGTTGTGCCAGCAGCACCAGCCTTTCCTTGGCCGTTGCATTCCCTGGGAGGGGATGGACGCCAGGGGCTGGACACACGTGCAGCTCCCACGGCTTTGGGGCAGATTGATCCCAACATGAGCAAACAGTTGTGGTTTGTTTTTCCAGGAAACAACCCCTGATTAGAGGCAGATGAACCCTCTTGGAGTCTGGCCATGGATTTATTTCTATCAGAAGCAAGGATTTATCTGCTTAGCTGCTCTTCCTGCAGGAACATTTTGGGTGCAGACAGCCACAGGGAGGTGAGGGGGTCTCCAGGGTGGAGCCCTTGGCATTCCATCCCTTTGGCAGGGTCCTGCCACAGCCCGCTGTGTTCAGCTCGGGTCAGCGGGCGCTGGGCATTGTACAGATGGCAAAGTGCCTCGTTCCCGCGGCTCCTGGTGGAAATCAGCTTTATTGGGGGCAAAGGCAAAGTGCCAGCCCAGCTGGAATAATGATCCCAGCAGACGTGCTGGGAATGGGAAGGGAGGAGCAGAGCCATCATTTGGCTTCGAAGGGAAAAGGTCTCTCCCTTCCCGGGTGGATTTTGGGAAGGCTGAAGTGAGGTGTGTAATGAGAGCTGGAGATGATGCTTTGAGAGGCTACCTGGAACAGAGGCTAGATAGAGTTAAAAGAATTAATAGGTATTTATTGAAGGCCTTCAAAGGATGCACCTGGGGCAGTGCAAAGCCTGGCAGAGGCTGCACCCAGGATGGATGATGGTCACGAGTTTCTCTGACAGAAATAAGTTTGGTCTCTCTGCATACCAGAGGTTAATTGTCCAATTACAGCTTCAGGTGATGAAGTCATATTCCCCAGTTTCCTCCAGCCTGATTCACTTTTGTTTCTACTTTTTGGACCTGAGGCTGTGTTGATGACCTTGGTTCTCAGGCCTGGAAGGATTTGGCCTGACCAAAATGTGATGAGAGCTAAAGAGCATTTTATACAGAGTTCAGAGTTATACACTAAAGCAGCACAGGATCTGAAAAATACAAAAGCTAAAACTTAAGGCATTGGAGGAACATTGAGTATTCCAGGGTTAAGAGGCTGTGGACAAGGAGACACAGGGCAGGGCTGGAGCGTGGAAGTGCTGGCAGGGGCGAGCTGCCTGCCAGGGAATCACTGGAACGCTCCCTTTTCCGAGGCACAGCCATGCAGGTTTACAGGAACTGTGCATATGTTGCATCCCAGCGCTCCTCATCCCATCCACCGATGCTCCGTGGGTCGTAAAAATTAAACGGGCATAAATCCATCAGCGCCGGGGCTCTTCCTCCAGCGCCATCAATCCCGCGAAAGCTAATTAAGGAGGACAATGGTGCCCATTTAAAGCTGGCACGGGGATGCAGGAGCCATTATCACCGGGAAAACAGGGCTCCAAATGGATCGGTGAGGCTGAGGGCAGCGCGGGTGGCCGCGGCGAGGGGCTGGCAGAGAGAGGAGATTGTGTTAAAGCCCCCAGGATTGATTTCTCCCCCGCTCTGCCTTGGAAATCAAATCACCCCATTAACGTTTGCGCCGGGGTTTGTTCTTGGAATGTTATCTGGCAGCTCAAGGAGCTCCTCGTGGGGTTGGTTTGTTTGTTGAGGCAGCGCCCTGGTGGCTCTGCTGCCCTTCCCTGAAAGCCTCCAAGGGAGGGATGCTCCCAGGGATTGGTGTTGGAATCAGCCTGGGCTGCTGCCCCTCTGCAGGGTCTGTTGCTCTCCCGTAGCTGGAATTGGGTTTGTGCTTTGGGAAGGGCAGGGAAACTGAGGCAGGAGAGGGATGGTGCCGTCCATGGAGGTTTATTCCAGCAGGCCCTGACAGGGAGCTGAGCCCAGCTGTGCTGATGGATTTTCCATCTCCCAGCTCTCTTTTGGGGTGAAATAAATGTTCCCACCCCTGATGAAACCCCATTCTGCTCTCACTGTTTTACGTGACACCTCCAGTAACTTTTAACTGTCTGACCTGGCTCTGGGATCCATAAATCAGGTGCTGGCAGGGAAAGCTGGGACTCTGTGGGCTCGCAGAGCTCAGCACAGCTCAGCCACACCACTTGGGCTCCATGTGAAACGTGCCCCCCTGGAATCAGAGCTGGGACACCTGGAGCTGGGACAGGAGAGGCCAAACCCTCCTGGGGGAGTCTTCTGAGCACTCCTGGTGTCTCCCCCCTCCCTGAACTTCTCCCTCTCCCTCCTCTGTCCAGACTGAGTTTGTCCAAGCGTTTCCAGCTGGAAAATAATTGGACTCAATGATCTTTAAGATTATTTTCCAAGGTAAATGATGCCATGGTTCTGTGAAAATCCTTATCCAGCTATGCCCTAAAGGAGCAGGAGGCTGAGGGGCTTGGAGCCTGTCTGTCCTCACTCTCCTTGCTTTTCCCTCTCCTTTCTGGCTCTTTTCTGACCTTCCCGACTCTGAAGAGCAGCAGAAAAAGAAGGAGAAATCCCTGGATGGGTGTTGAGTTATCACTTAAAATCTACTTTTTTCTCCTCATCCCTTTTGTGAGGAATGCTGAGGTGTCGAGTTTGGGGACAGGGAACAACGAGCACCTAGAAACGCCGGCATTCCGTGAGATTGCAGGCTGGGGATGAACACACACAAGAAATGACAAGCTTTTCCATGGAAATAGCTGGAAATTATCCCGGCGGGAGAAGAGCGAGGCATTTCACACCGGGGTTCCTCAGCTCTTTCCAGCGAGCTCAGCAAGTCTCGCTGTGAGGTCGAGGAGGGCTGAAGGACATCCACGGTGCCCTCCAGCTGTGCAGCATCTGCCCGTGCCGGCGGCTGGGGACGCCCGGCGGTGGCAGGGAGCCGTGCCAGGCCGTGCCCGCCGCGGCTCTGCCCCTGAGGCCGGCACGATGCCAGCACAGACCTCGCCCAGGGCGGGGCGTGGTGGGCGCTGCGCTCACAGCGGGGCTGTCCCCGCGCAGGAAGCCGCAGTTCCGCGCTCCCCCGGCGCTCCGTGGCCACCTTTGTCCCCACCCGTGTCAGCCGAGGCGCTGGGATGGGTCTCTCGTGGCTCGGGGTGACCGTCACCCCTTCGGGGGCTGCGGGAGCGGCGTCAGGAAAATCAGAGCCCGGCAGGGAGAAGGAACCTGCGATTCCCAAAGAGCCTGGGAAAGAGGGGAAAACCCCACTGTGAGAGCGGGGTGGGGATGGAGGGGTGGGAGGGAAGGAAAGGCACAGAGCCTGTCTGGTAGGAGCAAATTCCAGCTTTCCTCCGTCCTCCCCAAAACTGGAACCTTCCCAATCCCGCTCTGCTGCCCCAGCCCTGCGAGGTGGCACAGCCCATCCCGGGCTCCTGACCCAGTGTCATTTGCAGGAATTGCCTAACCTGCCAATTAGGGCATTAATTAGCCCTTGAGGATGTGACCCAGTGGCATTTAACCCTTTGCAAGCTGCTGCTCTGCTGCTCTGCAGGGCGGAGTCACAGCAGGGGAGGGGCCGCAGGGGTTAAACCCCTCGGTGTGGGTTCTGGATCTCTAATTGTTTTATTCCTAATTCGCTGCTAAAAATCCCAGCCTGGGGTCAGCAGCATTCCTCACGTGAGGATTCCCGTGCCCAAGCGGCGCTGGCAGCGCTGCCCTGCTCCTCCGATCCCCGTTTGTCCCGTCTGGGAGCTGGAGGGGGGCTGAGGGCGCAAATGCCGCCCTGAGTGTGGGGAGAGAGAAGATTGCTCTCCTTGCCGTGTCAGCGCCTCCCGCAGAACAAGTGCCCTCTGTTCTCCGCCCAAAACTCAGCTCTGAAAAAAGAAAAGAAGGTGCTGGCTCGATGCAAAGTGTCAGGGCACGGTCCTGGAGGGAAACGCGCTCCAGAGCAGCCGAGGAGCGCGGGGAGGCTTTGGGAGCAGAAGGGACGGAAGCCAAGCGTGGCCGTGTGAGAACAAGGGTCCCATCAGGAGGCGATGGGATGTGACTCCCCGAGCCCCGCGGGGGCTGTTGGCAGCCGCACGAGGCTCCCCCAGGGCCGGGCCAGCCCCGTGCGTGCTCTCCCGGCGGTGGCTCCCCTCCGCCGGAGCAGCTGCTGCGGGGAGCGCTCGGAGCCGGGTGGCGGGGCTGGCTCGGGGGAGCGCGGGCGTCGCCTCCTTCTCCCCGTGCCAGGCTGGAGACAGGGGGAGAGGAGGAGCTGGGCGGTGATCCCTGCAGCCAGCTCTAAAAGCAGTTGCCTTTGGAAGTGTTTTCCTAACTCAGGGCAAGGGGAGCCGAGCGGCCTCTCCCGTCCCCGCGTCCTGCTCCTGAAGGCTCCTCGGAGCGGCAGCACCTTCGGAACAGGTTTCCTCCCGGGCGGGGATGCCCGTCGCCTGTCCGGTTGTCACCCGTGAGGTTGTTGGGTGCTCTGGAGAGCACACGGGACCCCGAGCCGGCAGGAATCCCGGCCGGTGAGCGCCGCAGGGTGGGCAGAGCGGGCGGGGTCCGAGCCCGGCTGCCCGGCCCTGCCCGTGCCCAGCGGGCCCTGCCAGGGCTCCCCGCTCCCCCCGCGCCTCCGCGGCCCCCGCCGAACAGATGGTGCCGATTTTCGCAGGGGGAGGTGGAGGAAACAAAGCCCGGAGCGCTGCGAGGCTGCAGCCTGGCTCCCAAACGCAGCCCGGCGGGGGTGACATCTGCGGGGACGGGGTGCCTGTGGCGTGCCGAGCCCCGTGCTGAGCAGGCACTTGCGCCTGCCCTGCCTCACTTATCTCCCTCCTTTGTTGGTTTTTCCCCTCCTTTCCAGATAAAGAAGCCCGCGCACCGTCGGCGGGGATGCCGGTGAAGCGAGCGCGCTGCCTCCCCCTCTCCGCCCGGCGCGGGACCAGCGGCTGACTGGAAGCTGGAATGTTTCCCACTCCACGCCATGCCCAGCCCTGCCCGCCCTGCTCCTAGCCTGGCTTCCCAGGGGTGACATTCCCGGTTTTCTCCCGTTCGGAGAGCAGTGCCACCGAGCATGCCGCAGAAAGCCCCTCTGCAGCCGAAGCCCAGGGGAGTTTTCCAGTGAGTCCAGCTCCTTCCAAGCCGGAGTTGTCCCTTCCCACCCGGGCGTTGGGAAGCGCCTCGGGCAGAGAATTTCCCTGCGGCCAGCAGGTGCTGAGGTCCCGAGCACGGGCTGCGGGAGGGGGCTGCCATGGAAGAGAATGTGTTCAGCGTGCAGCAGATCCAGCCCAACGTCATCTCGGTGAGGCTCTTCAAGCGCAAGGTGGGCGGCCTCGGCTTCCTGGTGAAGGAGCGCGTCAGCAAACCGCCCGTCATCATCTCCGACCTGATCCGGGGCGGGGCCGCCGAGCAGAGTGGCCTCATCCAGGCTGGGGACATCATTTTAGCCGTCAATGGCAGGCCCCTGGTGGACATGAGCTATGAGACGGCGCTGGAGATCCTGAGAAGCATCGCCTCCGAGACCTACGTGGTCCTCATCCTGCGCGGCCCCGAGGGCTTCACCACGCACCTGGAGACCACCTTCAGCGGCGACGGGACGCCCAAAACCGTCCGTGTCACCAGGCCCCTGTGCCCGGCCCCGAAGGCGGTTGACTTGTCCAAGCCCAGCGCTCCCAGCAAGGAGCAGCCGCCGCCGGCAGCCATGGGCTCCCTGTGGAGCAGGGACACGGGGAAGGAGCTGGAGCCCATGGCCCACGTTAACGGCGTGGTGCCCGGCAGCAGAGCGCCCGAGGCCGGGAAGGGCAAGGACGGGGCTTGTGGTCACCCCTGTCTCAACGGCGGCGTGGAGGACAATGAGCTGCTCAAAGAAATCGAGCCCGTGCTGGACCTGCTGAAGAGCAGCAGTAAGGACGGCGATGGAGATGCGCCCTCCAAGGTAGAGACACGGGATATAGAAGTCCAGGTGGACTGGTAGGTCCCTAAATACATTTTTTACCTTTGGTGGAATGCGCTGGTTTTGGCTGCCCGAGGTGTCGGTGAGCTCCTCTCCACAGCTGGCTGCTGCCTGGCACAGCAGGGTGGAGATGGAGAGGAAGGGATGCAAAAAGGGGGGAAGTGGTTGGTGAGGGAAAGAGAAAAAACTGGGAGAAGAGTGTGGAAGAAAGATGTAAGCATGGGAAGTTGGGCAGATCGGGAATAATGTCTCATGGAAAGCTGAGCTCTGTGATGTGGTTGATCATGAGCTGGGCTGGGATAAATTTCTGCTCCTTGTTCTCAATTCCATTTGTTTTAAGTTGAAGCAAAATCCCATGCCTCAGTTTCCCCGCCTGCCCAATGAGGTCCATGGTATTCCTGTCCTTGTGGTCCTGCTTTAGAGCTCTCAGATTGAAATCCAATTTAACTGTGGGAGAGGAGGCAGGAAGGTGGGACCGGCAGGGCACGGTGCTTCCCAGGAAAAATGAGTTCCCAAAGCTTTTGGGAGAGGGGAGGAGAGCCCCAGCCTGGCTCCATCTGAAGCCAAGGCAGGGCAAGGGCAGTGGGACCAGCCTGGTGGGAAGGGGGCAGATGTTTATTGGGAGCTGGGAACGGCCAATCCTTGTGGAAATGCCAGGGTGGATCTGCCCTGCTCCTTCTGGAGCCAGATCACCATCTCAGGACTTGTGTGCACGGGTGGGGACGTGGACAACGCTTGTCCCAGGTCCTGTTGAGGAGGGGGAAGGATCAGCTCCCGATTTTCTGTTTCCCTGAGCTGCGGCATCGCTCCGGAGCCGGGGCAGCTCCCCGGGGCCCTTCCTGCTTTACAAAGCTCTTGTTTGTAGCTGGGTCCTTCAGTGCCAGCTCCCTCCCCTCCCGCCCGTTCATTAACACTGATAGGTTGCCTTTTCCTGTTGCTTTTCCCCAAGTCCCCGAACACATTTTAGCAGTGTCAAGTGCTGCAGCAGGTCGTGGCTGCCCTCGCTTATTGACTGGCTGGAAAAGCCCCGAGGGTTTGCTGGAGCGGCAGGTCTAGATCTGCAATTTCAAGTTCTCTGTAATTTCAGGTTCTCTTGCTCTAGACATTTTCTTAGGAAAAGGAAAACATTGTGTTCATTTTTCTTTATCAGAAACAAGAGGGGAGAGGCACAGCGGGGTCCCCCCGTGGGCTCCCAGCCAAGGCTGAGCTCCCGCTCGCTCCCATCCCAATCCCACCCACCCCCTCCGTGTTTTCCACCTTCCTTGTTTTATTGTCAGTTGTTTTCATGCCGTTCCTGCTCTCCCAATTTATTCCTGTTTCCCGTGGAGGACACGGTGCTCTAAGCTTGTTAGGGTGCTCACACTGAGTCACAGAGGGAAAAAAAATATCTGCTGGGCTGGGTGTTGGTGTCTGGGTGTCCTTCCTGCCATCCCTCCCCGCCACAGGCACTCTCCAGGTCTTGTTCATTTGGGAATTGTTGGATCTGGAAAATCTGGAAATCTGCTGTGCAATGGGAGGTGATTGAACCCCCCCACCCCGGGCTCAGGACGCTCTCCAAAAACCTGTCTGGGCTGTGCATGCTTAAACCCAGCACCAGCCCATCCTGGGAGAGCCTGGTTTAAGAATTGAGACATTGAAAGGGTTGTGACTGCATACAAAATGTGCAGGGGGCTTCAAACTCCCCTCAGGGACCTGGGGGTCGCAGCCCAGCAAAGCCCCCAGAGGACACAACCCCAAACATTGGGATTGTACAAAGCACAGCCTCACCCTTCAAACCCTGTCCCCATCCACCGGCTGCAGGATCTCCAAGGAAATTCTGCCCCAGCTGTGGGGAGGGAAGAAAAACCTGGTTTTGCTCCGTGGAGCCTATTCTATTCAGAGATGAAACAGAAATGCTTTGATTTCACTTTGATTTCACTCAAACTGAAGGATCTTGAGGCAGCAAAGCAAAGACTTCACCAAAACATCTTTTTATTTTTTTTCAATATCCTAATAATAATAATAAAAAAAAATCCTTGTAATCTCTATACCTTGGGGATGAAAATCCACAAATTCTCCTGCTTGATGAAAAACTGCAGCCAGGCTCTTGTGGAAGGAGGGAGAAGACCCAGGCTGGAGCCTGGGAAAGAGCTTTACTGCAGGGAGGAGCTGTCAGGAGCTGCCGTGCGGGGCAAAGGGCATTTCTGCGGGACCAGGCTGCCGATGATTCATCTCCTCGCCTCGGGCTCACGCAGAGCCGGGGCATCCTGAAGGTCTCCTGCACTCCCAAATTTCCTTGGATGCCAGGAGAAGTGCAGGAAGGTCAGGGAATAATGGGGAGTGGATGACTGGGGAGAGTGTTGGTCCATGCCAAGGAAATGCCAAAAAAACCCCAGCCAGCCTCATCACATGGATGCAGCTCCCAGGCATCAGCCGTGACTTCTCCAGGCAGGAATAGCACAGGAACTGAGCTCCACCCACACCCAGGAGGGTGCAAACCTTGCTCAAGGTGGAGCTGGACACCTCCAGCCTGGGCTGTTTGGCTGTTGGTGCAGCTGCAGGTGATGGTTGGGATCAGTCCTGCTCTGTCTCCTCTCTGCCCGTGCTGCCCTGCCCGGCCTGCGGCTCACGGAGCTGTGACGGCGCTCCAGGGCAGGCAGGAGAGGCACGAGGCTGAGCCTGTCCACAGGGAGCCAGAAACTTCTGGCTCAAGACAGGCTTTGGCAAAAACAATTCAAACTACACCTGATGCTTTGGGCTTCCAGCTCCTCTCTCCAGTGTTGCTTCCAAGGAAAACTGGAAGGGAGCCTACAAGAAAGATGGAGAGGGATTTCTGATAGGAGCGTGAGGAACAGGACACAGGGAATGGCTCCCAGTGCCAGAGGGCAGGGCTGGATGGGAGATTGGGCAGGAATTGTTCCCT
>VZUI01089084.1:0-28429 GCA_013401135.1 Cettia cetti | reverse complement strand
TGACAGGCTCAGTGTGTCCATGGCTGGCTCAGTGTGCCCATGCCTGGCTCAGTGTGTCCATGGCTGGCTCAGTGTGCCCATGCCTGGCTCAGTGTGTCCATGGCTGGCTCAGTGTGTCCATGGCTGGCTCAGTGTGTCCATGCCTGGCTCAGTGTGCCCATGCCTGGCTCAGTGTGTCCATGGCTAGCTCAGTGTGCCCATGCCTGGCTCAGTGTGTCCATGGCTGGCTCAGTGTGCCCATGCCTGGCTCAGTGTGCCCATGCCTGGCTCAGTGTGTCCATGGCTAGCTCAGTGTGTCCATGAGAGGCTCAGTGTGTCCATGACTAGCTCCTTTGGGGCAATCCCTTCCAGCTGTGGCTGCAGGAACCACCTGGCCTCCCCGTGCCTGGAGCCTGGCTCCATTCCTTCCCACCTGTCACGGGACACCCGGACAGGGCAGGAGATAGAAATCCTCGTCTCGCCCCTTGTGCAAACACTCTGGCCTCTCCCTGCCTGGCTGCCTCGGCGGGACAGCTCTTTCCCCACGGCATTCCCGTGCTGTTCTGCTCCTCTGTGCGCTGCCCGGGCTCTGCTGTGCCGGGAATGCCGAAGCACGGCTGCCTTGGCTGCCTGCGGAGCCCCGCAGGAGCCGCGGGCGCTGCCGCTTCCCGAGCCATGGGAGCAGGGAGGCTCTGCGGCTGCTGGCTCCTGCACAGAGCGACAAACCCTGCCTTGTTTGTGTTAAATCAGGGATACTGCTGCAAGATAAGGAGATCCAGGTGATTGGTTGACTTATTCTACTTTCCACGAGCCAGTGGCCGAGTCCTCCTGCTTTTCCCTGCTAGGAATACAGAAACCAAGTTCACGCTGCAATGCCTTGTTTTTTTTCTCCTGGATCCAAACGAATTTTGAAGATATGAATAACCAATATTTCTAGCTTCCCATGTGCATATTTGAAAAAGGCTTATCCACTTACCTTCCTGGCTGCTGCAAAAGGTTTTCTTGATCAGGGAGGTGGTGTGGCCATCCGCTCCAGGCTCAGTGTCCTCTGCCTGTCTCCGGCTGGTGGGTCTTGGAAAACAAAACAGAAGTGGAAGAAGGGGAGGGAGCAATGACTGCAGAGCTGGGGAGACACTGCAGGGCAGAGCAAAGCTGTTCTGTTTGTTTCCTATCTTTTCAAGCATCCAGCAGCCAGTGTTAATTTCCTGGTTACAAACTGCAGCTCTTTTCTATCAGATGCCAGGAGATTTGTTGACTGAGCCTCACTAAGATCGCTCTGTCCTGTCAAAGATGAGGTGGTTTTTTTGAGTAATTACAATTTTGTTAAGCAGGACAGGCTGGGGATGTGCAGCACACATAGCAGGCACCAGGCACTGCTGGCAGCCCTGCACAGAGGAACCTGGGCAGATGCCAGGAGAGGAGGATATCAGACCCAAAATACAGCACTGATTTTCTGACATTTTTGTCCCTACACCACTTCCATCACAGAAATCCACATTGTGAAGGAGGTGCAGGGAGGAAAGCACCAGCTATGTGTTATGGAAAATGCAGAAGGAATTTTTTATATTTTTGGGGGGGTTTGCTAGTCTTGATTTCTTCAGTGATCATTAATCTCTGCTTACACAGGCATGTGGAAAGGCAATCCATTCCCAGTGCTGTTGAACTGGAAACCTGGAGGCCACATTGTGCCATCTTGGCTTGCTGACTCGCCACTCGTCCTTCCATCCACAACCTGCCAAGCTCAGTGAAGTCCAAGGGAGCGCTGCTTTCATCAAGAATGAGTCAAGTGGAGAAAACAAACTAAACACCCAATGCCAGGCCAACTGGGGACTCTTTTGGGAGGATTGTCATCATTTGGGAAGCTTTTCCTCCCCTGTGGATGTAGCCATGCTTGACTCAAGTGGTGTTTTACTCAAGGTGTTGTGGGTGTGAGAATAAAAATGTGAACGCTTCTGTGCAGCACCCGATTTCTTCACTGCCACAGTGCAAAACCTCACTCAGCTTTGATAGCACAAATAATACATTCCAGGCATAAAAAAGCCCTTTATTACTGATGAGAACATAAATAATTAAAGAGAAAGAGCTGAACTTTTCCCTGTGCCATTGTATTCGTGCTAGCAGCTGTGCACATGTAAAGCAACTAAAAGCACCTCTCTTCATCAGCTTTCTCGAGACATTTTTAAGCTGCAGTAATGCAACTCTCCCATCACACTAAGCTTTATTGGTTCAGTGTAAGAAACTAAGAAACTTCACTGGAGACCAGATTATGTTGGTTGCAAAAGCAGGGGGGGTTCCTCTGCTCTTCGACCCCATTATCTCCTCCATAGTGTCTTGATCAGCTTTCTTACACGCAGCCTCGGATTCTGCAGAGACCCACAAATTGCTTTTTTGGCTGCCAAATTGCCATAACCCTTCTATTTTTATATTTTAAAAGAGCTTAAAACCCTCCATCCTCTTTGGATGTGTCTTTAAAATTGACCAGTACTGGGAGGATTTCATGTATATCCGAAGGCTTAGAAGAAGATGTTACCTCTACTGAGCTTCTAGTTTTACAGTCAACAGACATGAAAAGCCCAGCGGGGATAAAAGGAACTTAACCAGTTCAGTCTAATGCATATAAATCTACCTAAGAGCTCAAGGCACTGGAAGTACTCAATGCACTACATTTATCTGAGTCTAAGATACAGAAATGGGTCTTCAGCCCACATGCCACATGTCCCATTTTGATGCCAAGTTAATATGAATTAAGAGACTGAGATGAATAAACAAGGTCAGTCTGGGCTGGGCCAAGTTGAATCAATGTAAAATAATTGTCAGTATTTTCTGTCAGCAACGCTGGTTTATCTTGGCTCAGGACTCTCAGTGCTATAGATTATAAAATGTTTTCAGTGGAACAGTTGGCAGACATTTTATTGATTTTTCTTTGTTTTGTGAATGCTGGAAAAATTTCCATTAAGTATACACGCCATTCATGTGATGAAGCCAAATTGCTTTTTCAAACTTTTCTTTCTTCAAGTGTGCTAATGCGTTAATACATTAGCAATCTAATCTAATCAAGAGGACCTTTGTCTGGAATCAAGAGGCATGGAGCACACTTTGATGCATCTTGAGCACTCACGGGCTAAGAAGAGTTAATTTTGTGTTTCCAAGGTGCAGGATGCACGCTGACTGATTAATTTGCCCCTCTGAATTATCTCAGTTGTCCAAATGTAGAAATTGAGAGTGCAACTTTGCACAAAGCCATCTATATCTGCCTGCTGTTGCACTCTGGAGGGACATGAAGCTCCTGGGCTGAGCAGTGGTGAAGAATGAGAAGGAAGAGAAGGAAGAGAAGGAAAGAGAGGGAAGGCTGCAGCAACCAGGCAGGAACAGCACTGGATCCAACTGAGCTGCTGGATCCCACTTCTGACATGAATTTCCTCCACCACATCACCACATCCCTGCATCACACCTATTAATAGAGTGAATTTAGAACTGAAAACTGCTCAGGCAGATAGAGCAGCTGGCAGGATTACACCTGGACCTGGCAGACATTATTCCTCAACCTATATTCCTGCTATTTTAAGGCTGGATTTGCTTCCTGGTTAAGGAGAACTTTTGAAAAAGCTGGAAGCCATAATGGTGATATTTTAATTGCACAGAGCAGTCAAGTAGGAGTAGGAAATCTACTTAATGTTGTTTTTTTATGTGACACACAAAAGGGGATGTTGTGGGATGACTCTAATTCCCTCCCTCTATGCTGATTTAATAACCAGAACACAAATCTGAAAGATCTGTTAGAACTTCCTAATGTTTGGTCAATGATGCTACAGATTCAAAATATAAAGGCATGCTCATGAGCTTCAATAAAAACTTTGTAGAGAAGTAGGAACGTGTGTATTTTTAAGTATATAATCAAGAAATTTTTTATGATAAAAATCAATTTTGCCTTCTCTCCTAATCACTTGTGTTGAAATAATAGATAGCCTAATTAAAATGGGAGTAGTTCTGGTTTGGGGAATGGGGACTAGGTAGATGGATAATGAGCTAAAATCCCCTCCAACCCAGCTTCACACACATCCTGACCCTGCCAACAAATGGGAGATATTTAAGCCCACAAAACATTATAGCAAGGAGGGAGAATGACACACTGATGGAAGGAAACCCACGCTGCAGCTAGCAAGGGCAGTGGCAGAGCAGTGAGTGCAGTCACAGCTCCTGTGACTCTGGTGCCAGACTCTGACATGGTCACAGGCACTCAGTGGTTGACTCATGCAGAAATAAGCTGTCTCTCAGGCAGCTCCTTTGTGTGGCTGAGAGGATCAGCATTGCTACCTTGGTCCTCTGAACAACAGCATCCAAAATATTCTCCTCAAGTAGAGGCTTCTGCTGATCAAAAAGTTCTCATAAACAGATAACAAAAGTAATGGGAGGACAAGAACTTCCAGGCTAAAACACAGCTCTGACTTGGAAGGAGAGAATGGTCAATGCCAAATGTAAGCCAGAGGTGAGATCTTTATCTTCTAACATTACTCACTGGACTGTGCATTGTTGGAGGTGTTAAACTGTCCTTTTTATGTTGTAGTGAAAGAAATCAGGCAGGAAATGAAACTGCTTCCTGGAATGCTGTCCTGAAATCTTTACTGCCCATAACCTTGTGTGTGTGTGTATGGCTCAGAAAGCTGACTACAGCTCTCCACTGGCAGCAACACCACTGCTGCTTCCATAAAAATAAAAAAAATGGATACTCTTGCTGAACAACTGCAAAGTCCTGGTGTGGTCTCTTACAGGACCTTAAAGAACCACTGCTGTCCAGAAGAAGCCAATTACACACCCAGGAATCTCTGGCAATGCTGGAGTACCTGGGACAGAGATGAAACACTGCAATGACTGCAGAACAGAGAACAGCCCTATTTGTGTAGGGTCCCAACACTCAAACCTCCTTGCTTTACAGAGATTTCTTCACATGAAGAAGGCTGATGCAGACTTGGCAGCAGATGCATTGCAGAGGAGCAGCTCTGTGAAACTGGAGGCAAACCAAGCCACAGCTGGGTGCTCGTAAGCACCTGGGGTTTTCTTTAAGCACAGGGAAAAAGCTGCTGGAGTCACCTGTGCCTCAGCAGGTGACCTTCCCAGCTGGCTGGTGTTGTCACAGGGAGTGCCATCGAAACCTAAATTCTTGTTGGCAGGCTTCAAGCAGCTGTGGCCAGCCAGGAGAGCCGTGAGAAGTTTTCTTCCATAGCTTTGTCACCAAAAATCTCCGGCCTCTCCCGGCGGAGGTCGGTGGCATCTCCAGGTGTCCACAGGAGCTGCTGCATGGGTGGGAGCTTGCTTTATGCTCTCCATTGGGAAATCCCAGCCATTTATGCAGCTCTGGAGATCGCAAGGAGCTGCTCCTGAGGCTCAGCAACTCCTGGTGACCCACCTGGGTAGGTGCAGGCAGACGTGGTCAGGTGGGGAGCCCAGGAGTTGGGGCAAAAGCTCTCAGCCTCTCTCCTGGGACGCCTGAGGAAGGCAGAGGTGGGACTGCCAGAGATGTGTGAGTCACAGCAACCTCTGAGAGGGAAAAGGAGAGCAGGAAGGGAGGGAGGACAGCGTGTTTATACCTTGGGATCAGAGGCGTGTTGGGATTAGTCTCGGCTCTGGTGCGCTGCTCCTTTTATTGGAGCCCTCTGGAGACAACGCAGCCTCCAGCATGGAGACTGTCTTTATAATTTGCCCATATCAGTACAGTGGTGTCTTCATCCCAAAGGTGAAGAAGGAATAAGTGTGCACTCTATTTTTAAAGTCAGGCCCACCTCCCAACCCATTAGATAGCTCTGAAAGCTGTAAATTTTATCCTAAAAGTTGTAGGCAATGCATAAAAAAACCCCAAACTTCACTCGTGGTGTGCAGACGGTAAAATGAATTTAACCTTGAATACTGAAAAAGCTCAATGTCCCCATGTGAGGGGAGACAGAAAACTAGCTGATACACAGATTCCCAGAGAAGGAAATGTGTGTTTTGCCCACATGAACTGTGTGTTCAGCACAGTTATGTACAAATGGCTGGGATGAATGCAATGTGGAGCTTCAACGTCATCCACCAGATTTACTAAAAGCATTCCTACAGACAGTAGGCACAGAAAATAAAAATAAGTCTATATACTACACATTTATATACTCACTGGGAACAAACAACTGCTTTTTTCTTTTCTATCAAGAATGCACAAAGAAAACTAACAAGAAACAAATGCTTTTTGAGTCTTTGCAGAAGAGCTGTTTCTTTTTAATTTCCTATCCCTTGCAAGGTGATGTGCAGGTTCACTAGCAATGAAAGTGTTGGAAAAAATCCCAGTTATCAGAACTGTTGTTTCTCTCATAGTTAATTTCAAGGTTTTAATCAGCTTCAGAAGAAGGGCACTCTCAAAAGATCTTCACAGGGATTTTGATTACAGGCTAGTGATGTGCTTACAGAAATCTGTAAAGATCATCTCAGGTTTTTTAAAATTCTGTTCACCACTCTCAACTATTAATTTGCTGCAAATAATTGTTGTATTTCTCTTTCCTCCACATTCAACAAGCAAGGCTGCCTTTGCCCAGATGATTTAATTTGAAAGTGGTTGTGTTAAAAGCTTGCAAACTCTCTGTGTTTCTGGAGGTTTCTTTGTGTCTGTGCTGTGCTCTCTGGGCTTCCAGCTTTTTCCTAGTGTGTTAATGTCTGATTGTGTTTACCACCATGATGCAGACAACCACTGCAGTTGTCAGGAAGGTTCAGAATATCAAACATACGTTTTGAAGCAGCTCACAACTCACCTGTGGGAGCAGCTCTGCGTTGGTGGTCTGTCAGCAGGGCCTCCCTGCTCTGGAGACTGGCCAGTGAAAGCTTCATGGGGTGGGTCTTCTTCGTCTGACTGCCCCAGGAGTTCTGTTAAGATGAATCAAGACATGGTATCACCCTTACTTCAGCTGAAAGTACCCCCCAGGCTGCCAGCTGTTTGCCTTGGATGCCCATAAGGACGAGGGTGTCCTCTCTTGCAAGGGATCCACCTGAATGGAAACCACACGCTTCCACAGCTCTCCCTGGAAAAGGAGGCCAAGCACCCAATGAAAAAGAAGAAACAGGTCTGAGAGTTTTTGAAAGACAGAGACTGAGTGTGTATTGGCTGTAGTTAGCAAGGAGGAAATGCCTTCTCTAAACTGTCAACTACAGAAGGTCCAGCTGGCTGCCAAAGGCTGCTGCATGAGCATTTCCCTGTTGCCATAGGGATCAAAGTCTTACCAACTGGACTAGTTCCCCACAGGGATATGGGTAACTCCTTCCTTTAAAAATAAAGATTTCCCTCAGCTTTGTTTCAAAATATTTTGGTTCACAGTCCAGACCTGAAGTCTTCAGTAGCTGAAGCATGGGCATTCAATTCACAAGTTCCAGTCTGAGCCCTGTGGTAAAGCAAATTGTTTAAAAATATCTGAACCACTTAAAAATACAGAGGAAGAATTGCATATTCCAGGTGTGAGACTTAAAATCAATAAATAAAAAATTCAATCAAACCACAGGCTAGCAGAGTTTGGATTAAGGGAAAAAAAATAAATCTCGTTATAGATAAAGACTTTAAAAGATTTTTCTCAAAATCGTAAGACCCTTTTGTATTTTTTTCTCCCCTCTCCTAATTCTGTTCTTCTCCCCTTGTTCTCTGCCTTCTTGGATTCTGTGTAAGCTGATCTACATGATAAAAATCCAAGTCCTAAAAATTCAGTGCTGTGAGATTGCTGTGGACTATTCCCACTCTTCATGCCACCTAAATATTACTGGTGGTGTGAGGGAGGATGAAGTGTGGCAAGGTTTGGCTTTCCCAGGTAGCTGATGTTGTCTGTCTGTGCTGCTGGTTCCCACATGCAATGTGGGGAATGCTTGAAAATGATCACACCTCAAGCACGCACACCACACTACAATAAATAAAGGTGCTAAATAAATCAGCACTGCTGCAATTTCTTTTCCACCTTGAATTAAAAAAAAACCCCAAAAAATCCAAAGAGAAATAAAAGCAGTATGAGCAATGCTTTACATCTCAGAAACTCAAATCTAGACCAAGTAAGGGAGGTTTCTCTGGAAGTTTCTTGGAGTCTTGCAGAATGAGAAGCCAAGAGAAGGAGAGGAACAGTACTGAGAACTTATAAAGGTTCATGTGAAGCTGCTTTTCATAGCCATGAGGAGCTCTGGGAAAGGACTTAGACAAAATTCCTGTTGATGGGAAAAAAAATAATTAGGCAAAATTCACTGCAGGTCATGTGGGACAAACTTTGACAGAGTCTGGTTTGGAACACAGCTCTCACTGCTGTGCTCCCACCTGGAACTCAGTCTTTGGTCCTGGAGAACCTCCCTCTTCACTTGGCCAGAACTTGTTAAGAAACAGAATGTTAAACCTTTGAATTTGCAAAATGCCAAAGCTCAGATGTACAATGTGAGTCGAGAATCCATAATTAATTTTTCTTTTCTCTTTTTTCTTTTTCCACTTACTCAGCAACATCCAAGGCCTACACAGCTTACTCCCTTAAAGCTATAAACTTTCACCAATATATGAAGTCCATGACTTCTCCTGAGGCTGACCCAGCTCCAAAGAGTGGGGACACTTCAGAACATAAACCCCTGAGATGCTGAAAGAGGAGTGTGTATTGAGAAAAGAAACAAATTAGAATTGGCTCAACTTTTTCTTGATCTCTCTCCATCACACTACTGATCTGTGTCTTCTTGTCCCTGCTGAGAACCAGCACTGAGTAAATCCCAGTCCTCACATCAACCACTTCAGAGTAACTCATTTAGGTGCTGCAGGTGGTGCCCAGCAGCTTTTTAATATGGAGTGGGCTAAAATTTGGATGTGTAGTCCTTGTGTGCCATATTTCCAACATATGAATGCTATGAGGAATTGATTATAGCATGGCCAGTGACTGATATTTTGTACTGTGGATGTAGCACAGCTACACCTTGTTAAATAATCCCACTGGATCCATGGGAACCTCAGGGAAAACAGGAGCAGTCTGTCACCTGCAAGCACAAAAACAGAGGAAGAGCAGGGTTCTTACCCACAGGAGTGCAAAAAGATTTCTCTGCACTTTCATATCTAAAATAAATACCTGGAACTGACCTCAAGTTATGAGCATTGAACCTATTGTGGTCTGGGGATACAGCTGCAGTGTGGAGCAGCAGATGCCAGGAGTGGCTCAAAGCCACAAAACCATCAGATATGAGCTATAGAGTAAAGAAATAAATATTTTTGTTGTGGGCCATGGACTCTGCTCCCTGTGAGAAGTGCTAAAGCAGGAAAAACAAATGCACAAGGAACACTGTTTAAACAACACAGCCATTCCCAAACTAGAGGCAACACATCTCACTTTTAATTAGAAAGGGAAGGATTTTGGCAGCAATGCCACAGAGCTGGGAGAGGGTGGTGGTCCTCACATCCAGACAAGGGATTTGGCAAGGGTTTGGTGCTTGATAGAGACCTGACTTTGTGCTGGAGACATCCTAAGTTTCACCTAAGATTTTGTATTCAGGCAATCTGAGATATTCCTTTGCCTTATTGCACAATAAACCCTTGCTGCTTAAATTCTAAATTACTGTTTGCTTAACATGCTTAATCTGGGGATTTCAATCTGAATTTGAATTTCCAAAACTTTGAGAGTTGGTATTGTGCTACTGAAGTAATTTATCAGATGCAATGGTATGAATCTTTGGTGCTAAAAATGTTTTTTAAAATCCCATTTGTTGTGATCAATATTGGGATAGCATTGTGTACACCCAACCATACAATGACAATATTCTACATTTCCAAAACTTGGTGGTAATTGCTATTGCTCCACCTCATGCCTGTCTGGAAGAGCCAAATATCTTTCTTTACAAGTCCACTGAAAGTTCTGTGCTGTAATGAGCAGGATGCTCTCTAGGTAATGCATGCAGGTGATGAGATATCACTCCTTGCCTGCTCACACATCTGTCATTATTTAACCATATCTATTCTCTTTTGAATTTGTGTCTGCAAATCAGAAGCTGTTTCCATTCTCCAGGATCCTGCCCTGGACTTTCAGGGGATAAAAATGCGTTTCAAAACGTGCAAATCCGTGGTAAAACGAAAATCTCCTTTTAATATTGTTTGCAAAATTGACAGCTCTACTTAAGAGCAGCCATTAAATTATTTACAAAGTCGCAGCTGCTCTTGTAGCAGCCTTTTTTGGGCGTGAAAAATAAACGAGTTGATAAGTGAGAGATAAGGCATTTGACTTCCTCTTTGTGTGCCTGGCATGGTGCTCAGAGCCAATTCTGTACAATCTGATGTTTACAGAGCAATCCTCCTGTACGACCTCCTTAGGCAACAGGGACACAAGAAGCCTTTAAAACGCTGAAGCAAGCATTTAATCAGAACTCTTCATGCTGATCTCTGAAAAAATTCAATAAGTTCAAAAAATGTAACTCCTTCTAAAGATAATTTTTTTTTTTCTTCAGGAATTGCAAATGTATCCCAATGGACTCCCAGTGAATCACACAGACTTCTGCCACATTGCTATTTTGTTTTAAAAAAAGACATAAAGAGTAGCTTTTTTTTTTCCTAAGAGAAACAAATCAAGGGTCTGAAGAAATGCAAATAGTTAATTCAAGTGAGTGCTGTAAAACAGTGGAGTTTACTAACAATTACCCTTTTTTTCTTTTAGGCATTAAAACAATTTTTTTCTTTAAAGTTGAATAGCTAATTCTATGTAAAAAAATCCTATCTCTTCTTATTATGCAATAACTTACTTTTCAAATTAAAGTGGTTATTTTTACCTGTTGAATTCAAGCTCTCATGACTTTATAAGGTTTTGGGGTTTTTTTAAAAAGGCAAATAACTGCTGCAGAAGGCATGAGATTGAGCATGATTTCACACACTATCAAGTTGTGGTAACTTAATTCTATCCCAGGTTTTTTCAAACTACATCAAGCTGTTTTTAAAGCCACTGCATCAAATTCTTCAGGTATCAAAATCAGTGGCAACTTCCATTGCTGATTTGAGTGTGGTCAGCTCTTTTTTTTTTCTGGCTACAATTGTTCTCCTGAAAACATCCTGCTAAATAAACATATTCTAATAAAATCATTTTGTTTCAACAAATTCCTGCAGGGAAACCACAGAGCTTTGTTTGTGAGTGTGGAAAAATGTAATTCTAAACTTATTTGCTTCTTCTGGGCTAGTTTTCTGTGGATTTTTATTTTTAGGTTGTTTTGGTGTTGCTTTGTTAATTCCCAAGGCCGACACGTTTGCATTTGACAAATACAAATTAGTCAAAATATTGGTTTTGTAGTACTTCTAAAACTCATGGAGAACAGCTGTTACTGTTTAGAGAGCTGGATAAGATTATTCCTGAAATTAAATCTGAATATCTCACAGTTCTGTTGTTTAACAATTTGATGCCTGAGGAGATAAAGCTCTTCCACCACTACTAGTAGAATCAATCCTTACAAGCAGCATAACATGCCATTACTTCACTAGTTGGGTAGGAGGGGTATTAGCAGCAGAAAAACTGTTTTAGTGGGTGTGCCAGGAAATTTAAGAATTAATATAAAAGTTGTGTGACAAAAGTGAAGAAGTGGCTAACATTTATGAACAACTACTTTGGTTTTGTGGGGTTTTTTGTAGTGTAGACAGTTATACTTGGTTTTTCTGCAGCTTGCTGTGAAACCTGGTTTTAAATCTTTCTGCAAATAGAAATGCTGAGTCTTTACTAGCATTGGCTGAGATTTCCATCTCTACTACTCATTTGCTCTGCTAAAATCATACACAAAATTAACCTAACCACTATACAGCCTGAATAGTTAATTTTATATCTCCCTGGAGCCTAGGTAATCAGGTTCCTTAGGAACTACCCCAGCAGTGCCAATATTAATTAATAAAAAAAAAAATTTAAAAAAAGGAAGGTGTGTCTTACAGGGTGATCCAGATGGGGTAGTACTAAGCCGTGGTGAGTCTCCAGCTGGAAGAGACTGAACGACCAAGGATTTGCTTCAATTCCAGCTCGTCTCACTTCAAAGGCTTGACTGGTGTCTCAGCAATCGAGATGCTGCACCTCGAGATGTTATCGTGTTTCCCAGCCCGTGTGAAGCCTGCCAGGCAATCCTGGCGGTGGGAGGGTGGTTCTCCCCTCCCTGAGGATCCCTGTGGAGTGCTGGAGTGCCAGGATGAGCAACCTAGGGCTGCTGCTGCTCAGCAATCCCAGCTGGCACAGGAGGGAGGACAGTGCTGCTGACAATGTCTTTGTAAGTGATGCTTCAGACATCGTCTTTATTTTTCTATGTTTTTTAGTTTTTAATATTTTTTCTTTTTATTTTTTTTTTTCATTTTAGGTGATTCTCTAGAAACAACTGCTCCAAGACAAAGCTGTGCAAAAGCTGCTGGCGAGCAGAGACATTCCCATTTTTTGGGGGGAAGGGGCGAAGGCAGCAGCAGTGGAAAAGTGGGGGCGTGCTCTCCCGAGCATCCCAGCAGAGAGCACTCAGGGAAGATCTCATTACTCACAAGGGATGCTCCAGAGACTCCACAGAGGCAAAAATGCCTCTGGCACTGCAAGCCCCAACCCACAGCGGGCAAAGGAACCTGCGTGTTCCTTCAGCTGCTCTCCGTGACGCCCGTGCATGGGGCACACCCTCTGCTTGGCACTTCCAGCCCAGGGACTCAGCTCCTCCTCTCCTGCCTTCTGCCCTCCGGGCATCCAGAGCAGGAAGAAGTGCCGGCCAGACCGGGGGCAGGTAGGCTCCGGGGAGGAGAAAACCATTTCAAGGGGTTAATTGAAAAAGACAAATCTGCAAACAGGAGATGCAGAATGGGAGCCCGTGAATGGATGAGCGCTGCCAGCTGGAAGCTGGCCAAACTGATAAAGCAGAAAAGAAATTGAGGGTTAAATGTTTTGGATGCTGCAGGCTTGGAGTTCAAAGAGGAGCTCAAGGAAACTCCCAGCCACCAAGTCCATACAAAGAGGCTCTAGGCAAACACAAGCCTTCAGCTGGACAGCTTTATCCTAAACAGTTTCCAAAAGGCAGTGGTTCAAATGAATGGTTAAGGGATATCTTTCAGCATCTGGCAGCTCTTTTACAAGGAAAGATGATGCCCACAGGTGAGCTGTGGCTGAGGGGCAAAAGGAGTTGCTTTCCACAGGGAAGAGGATGAGAAGTGCATCTGCCCACGTTGGGTTGGAAGAACAATGTGTAACTGTGGGTGTATTTTCATTGCTCGGTAGGAAAGGCAGAAGGGAGCTGGTCCTCCAGGCCAGGAGGTGAGGGCAAGGCTGGAGGTCACTCTGCCTTCCAGGAGCACCAGCTCCAGTCCACATCAGGAGTGGAGTGCTGATGGCAACCCATTTTCCACCAGTTACATAAAGATGAAGGATTGAAATGGAAATTTTTGCCTAAATCCCAGGGATAAAACATCTTGGATTCTTTTTATTTTAATTTTCAAAAAAAATCTGGTTTAGGTCTGAATGGGCTACTCTTTTCTATGTGGTGGATTTGGAGCAGAAAAGCTGCCCTCTTCCACTGGATCAGGGAGCTGGACTCAAAACAGAGGATGGGACAACTGGTGATGTGTTTCTCTGACAGAACACTCTCTGTGCCAGCCCCTTCCCTCGTGGTTTGGTGACAAGGACCCTGAGTTTCCCACATTGTCCCTCCCCTGTGCAAGCAGCCACCTTGGCACCTCAGAAAGCCTTTTATTTAATCAGGTCCTAGAGCAGGAATTGTATTTATGGATGGGAAAGCAGTATCCAGACTTTTTGAGCAGGTGCATAACTATGCCATAGCACTGGAGCAAGGCTAGAGTTCAAGAGTTAGGTAATTGTATCTCTCTCAAAAAGGAATTGCCTCAGACCAGTTAATTTGTCAAGATAACGAATTGCAGCAATTCTCCTCATTTGGAGCTGGGCCACTAACACTGATCTGAACTGTATTTAAACTCTTGATGACAGAGACTGAAAAAGATATTGCAATACTGGAGGTACAGGTTCCTAAAGCAAAACTGCATGTACAGCTGGAGCTGAGAGGCAGCAAGGGCATGCGAGTACACATCCTGCATATCCCTTAGATATGAAGAAATTCCCTGGGGCACCGACTCTGGTGCCTGGGCAGGCAGAGTTCATCTTGAATCTTTGGGAGTGATTGAGGTCCAGAAAGGATAATACCCACCAAGTCTCAGTTTCTGCAACATGAGATAACACGAGGAGAATTTTTACCTCTCCCTCTTCCAAATAAAGAAGCGTACCCCAAAAATGCTCATTTGAAGTTGTTGAAAGCTTTCTGGTAGCAGCAATAAAAACCCCTCTGAGGGCCTGATGCAGGGATTCCCATGGCATTGAGTTCTGTCATGTATGTCAAGTATGGTTGCTGCCATATTTTTCTTTTCTGTGCCACAGCAGGCATGAACAAGTTTGGAGGAGAAGAAAAGCAGAAGGAGGCTTCAGTGAAAATTCAGGCTTAGGCCAGTGACTGTCCCATGTCTGATGAAAGTTAAGTAGACAGCATCAGGTAAAATGAAATTATGTGTGTTCTTGTGCCAGATCTTCTCCTCTGGCTGCCAGGCATTCCTTCCTCCACAGGAGAGACAAGGACCAGAATAAATCCTGAACATTGACTCAGGGGAACTGAAAGGAATCTCTGACTCCTGCCTTGCACTGGCACACCCTCTCCAAGAAAACAATGGATTGAAAACAAAATTGCCTGTGAACTCTGTGACTTTGTCTGTGCCTTAAAAAGCATCAACACGAGAAATTAGATTACTTCTGAATATTTCTGCTCATTAGATTATTTCTGAATATTTCTGCTCAATGGCCTACTTGGGAATGAAATTACCTTCTTTTTTTATGTTATTCAGAATAATCATTCTCTACCTGTAAGTGCACTCAATTTAGAAAAGCAAAGTGGCTTTTATTTTGGAATAAGTGCATCCACAGGCAGAGCTCTTTCCAAATAGCTAATCTGGACATTGCCACATGTAAACAATTTATGTAAACATAAATTGATGAGGATGGTAAAGAACTCATGAAGGTATGGCCTGGGACTCCTTACTCAATTTGCAAGCACTTACTTAGACCTATCTTCCTCAGGGCTATTATGGTGATCAACAGACCTTACAGAGAGCTGGGTTCAATTTAAACCACATAGTCATATGTTTGAAAAAGAAATGAGCTTTTGAAAACTGCTGGCTCCCCCCAAGTTCCAAGTCGATTTTACTGGGGTTGATCCTCACTTTTAAATATCTGTCAAGTGGTAATCTAGGATTTAGTGGATCTCAGAATTGCTGATTGCCCACAGGGTTGGGTCTGAGGCTGTAGGGGGTGGAGGTGAAGCGTGTGCAGCCTCTTCTAGAGCAGCCAGTGGCTGGTGAAGGGTGACTCTGCACTGCCTGCAGCTGCTCTCTTGGCTTTGGCTAGAGCAGACACATCTTGCCGTGTGCAGAGAGCAAAGAGAGGCTTAAATGCTAAGGGAGAAAATTGTGGGAAGATCTTTGCCAGCTGGGTTTTCATCTTTGTGCATCGTGTTGGGTGTTTGTCTCTCTTTCTTCCCAAGAAGAACAAGAGTTCTCCTCTTGCTGCTGCTGGAGTGCTCCTGGGAGGAAAAGGTGTTCCTCAGACTGGAAACCTGGGCTGAGGCTGCTCTGTGTTTGCCGTGGCTCAGTGCATGTGTCCACACAGCGTGGCAGCAGCAAGAGCTATGTGGGAGATGCAAAGTGACCCAGATCAGCATTCTTAATTCCTGCAGCCATGCTGCCTCTCCTGTGCAACTGATGGGAAATAAATACCAGTCACATTAGAGACTGACCTTGTTTTCTTGGAGAAACCCGTGTAAAAATGGATATAACAACACTCTTGACACTTACCTCACAGGATGTTGTGAAGCTTAATTAAATGTGTGCAAAAGCATTTTGAGATCCTTAGATGAAAGAAGTTTTTATAAATGCAAATTATAATAATTACGACTAGTAACCACCATCAACTACTGAAACAATTAATTCAGGTTGCCACAGGCCATCACAACAACGTGTGCAAAGAGGAATCAGCCATTTAATGACATATACCTTGCGTGAGAACTCAAAGCCTTAAAAATACTGTAAACAAAGAGGAAAAAACTAGACACTCAGGGCTTGCCTCTGAGGGTGCCCTCGGTGGAAGTTTCCTCGATTGTTTCCATCACCTCCGTGTTTGCAGTGTGATTTGTCACCCAAAAAGAGCCCTCCTTAAAGATTGCACTGCTGGGATAATTTTATGTCCCTGTGATTTCTATGTTTAGCATGGCAGGAAAGCCAAAAGTGACTGCAAATGCCTCAGCTCGCAAAAATTTGGAAATACATGACTATAACTCTGGTTTTGGTTAATTCTCCCTTCACCCCCTCCCCACACACACACTCCCCCCACCCCGAATCCCCAGCCCAGCCCACTTGCAGCATCACAGAATAGACTTTGGCTACGGGGCATTATCCAGCTGACTTTCCAAGGGTGAAAACAAAAGCCAAGCAATCAAGATGTGTCTGGCCAAATACTTAAAGGCCCAGTGCACACATTTAGTTGACAACTGAAATCTGAACCATTTTGTTCGGCCTTTCTTGTCGCTTCAAAACTGATTTGGGCTTAAACAGCTAAAACCTACAGGTGTTTAAATGCTCTCCCTTGTCAGCAGAACATTCTCATCAGATATGGTCTGAGGATGCAGCCAGACTGGAAGAAAGATCCAAAGACCCCACAGGTGAATCCCAAAGAGCAGTCGAGCCCACCTGTGGCCCTCAGGCTGATTTTGCTCGCCTTTAAAGATGAAAATTCAGAGAAGTAGGAGTTACTAAGCACCCAACTTACCAAAGCAATTAGGCTAAATGCACTGCAGCTAGAAATTTAAGCAATGTGCTGAATTTAATTTGAGAATTCATGGATGTAAAACTGAAACCTTTAACATTTAACCTAGCAGCAAATTAAATCAGCTTTCTGACCAAGTGAAAAATTCTATGCTATTGAAGTTAGAAAAGTGTGAAGCACGCATCTATTAAAAGGAGGAATTTTTCTCTTTCTTTTAATGAAGAAAAAACTTGGGACCAGTTAGTCGCCTAATCCAAATAATGAAAAAATGGGAATACTAAATGTAAATAAAACCCAAATTATAAAACAGCATTGCTTTCTAACCTACTAATAGGTTAGACTATTATATCTACCAGATATAATATACCAGACTAACATATTTGTAGTCAGTAAAAAAAAAGTTACTCATGCTGGAAGGTTGTGTGGACTAAACTTACTCTGATATGAACAAGCTTAACGTGTACCAAAACTGAAAAGAAACTTATATGCTTGTTTTGTTTGGTTTTTTCCCCCATCACTTTAAAAGTATTGACTTTAGGATGCTAAGTTGGCAATGTCTCAGGTAAGTTTTCATAAAATGAGGGCCAAGTTTTCATGGGGTCTGTGTGTGTCTCTGCAAAGAAAATCAGCAACACTGCTGCAATGCATAGAAAACCTGCCACACAGCTGGTACCAACACGTTGTTTTAAACCTGCAAACCCTCAAACTTTATTGTGATGTGTACATATGCAAACTCTGTGCTTGCACACACACACATATATATATATATACACACACACACAGGATATGCATTAGGGTATCCTGGAATCTGGAATCACAGAGTATCCTGTTGCTAAGCTCTCTTAATGACACTTCTACAGTACTCTGCTCAGTGTCTCTTGGCTAAATCCTACCAGACAGAACTTGGATGCGTTTTCTAAATGCACCTCAAGGCACTGGGACATAAAAGGAGCTGGAGTACGAGCACGCCTTGTTTCACCCATCTCCAGAGCGCCCTGACCGACATTTTACAATTTACCAGAAAGGTGTGGCTGAAAAGGCACTGAAGCAGATACAGGGGCAGGTCCTCCCTGATATTTGCATCCTGTCACTCACCTGCTGCAGTGCTGTGCTGCACAGGCTTGCTGATAACCACCAGTGCATTCTGTGCTTTAGGAGCTGGTGTGACCCTGTCGGCACCAAAAACCCCGACTGATGGGTTGATACTTCCCTTCCCACCCCTTCCCACTGGAAGAGACTGATTTGGAGGAAAGCAGCTTTGAAAAGGGGACACACTACACTTCATGTGCTGTGTTGAAGGGGAAATGCAGCTTGAAAGTGGGGTTTTCATTCCCAAGCTGCTCCTTCCACTCCCTGGGAAGATCGTCACCTGACTGATACCCCTCAATTACAGAGTGGCAGGAATAGCAGAGTGGTTTTTCGCTTTTTAAAACCTCACAGAGGTAGTTTACACTACACACTGCCTCCTGCAAACACCAGTACTTTCTCCCTGCCCATTTAAATAACCTGTGTCAGCAGGAGCAGTGGCTGTGGACACTGCTTGGGAAGCTGAAAGCCCTGGAGGGAGCTGTGGGCAGTTCCTGGCACTGCTTGTGCTTCTGAAGGCAACCAAAGAGGAAAGTCAATGGGAAGCAATGGAAAAAACTTTCCCCTCTATCCCAGGGGAAAAAAAGTCACCATATCTCCTGCTGGTGCTTCTTTACCACCCCATTTCGTTCCCTTTCTGGCTCCTCTTTTCACTGAAGCAGACAGCAGGAGTTTGGAGATTAGCTTCTGTCTCAAACAGATGCTCACCTCTTTGGAAAAATAAAAATAGTTTTAAGGGAAGGTAATTAACCTACATTGCATTCTCTGATATCTGTTAAATACAGCATTGCTTCTCAGACACTCTTTTTATCACTTAAAGTGCATTTTGTGTCCATGGAAAGCAATTAATGTTCAATGGGAAAAATCTGCCCTTACAATGGAATCTTTCCACTTTCCTGCATTGCAGCAGTGATCTTTTTCCTTGCTTACATGTCACCATCAGTCCTTCTCACACAGATGTGCATCACCCAGAGATGTTTACTTCCACCTGGCTATTCCTGTGTCCTCCTAGTCCTTCCTTACAGTCTGACTCTGCTCCCTCTGCCTCTGACTTCAGGTGGAAACCCTCCTTGTGTTTTCTGGCACATTTTTGGACTGGTTTAGGCTGCTTTTGGGAACTCAGCCCATTGCAGGGAGGATCCTGGCACCAGGGTACTTTCTGATCTGTAAAGAGTTGCTTGAAGCAACACTCTCTCTATAAGAACAGTGCTCAGAAAGCTTACAGCTCTCTGTTGCTTTCAAATCTATCTGGCTAACAATTTTGCTTCAAAACCAGGAAAATTACTTTTGGGCTCACCTCAACCAGCTGAGGCAGAGTGCCATGTGAGCAGCTTGTGCCTGGCCCTTGAGGCTCTTCTTATGACCCCAGTGGAGCAGGGGTACAAGCAGCCACAGTGGCCAGTGCTGGGGTTTTTAAAACTGCTTGCCTTGCTGGCTTTTCATCTGTTCCCTTTGTACCACAAACAAGAAGAAGACCCTGATCTGAAACCACACGTGAAAATAAGGACCTCTTCAATTTATATTACTGAAGTTAAGAGAGAGATGTTTTACAACAGGGACTTTCAAGCCCCCAAACAGCTCCTACATAAAGGTTTAATCACTGCTATTTAAAATAATACAAAGCAAAAATAAAGTTAGGATGCCAATGAACTAGAGCAGAGGAGACAGCTTTCTAGGCAGGCTGAGTGGCACAAGCAGGGGGAGAACATCATCCTGGCAACTCTTAATATGAAAAGGGTCAAGGATTACTTCACAGTCTTGCAAGAGCAGATGGCTGGAGCCATTTAATCAGGCATCTTTTCTGTTCTTAAAGCCTGTAATTATATAAGGACAACCTCAAACTGGCACATGGGTTTTTCACTTCCCTTCCCCAAATTGAAGGGGGGCATGACTACCAAATTTTGGAAGGCTTTGCTGTCATGGAGAGACTTGCAACTTGAGGAATTGCAGCAGAGATGGCACCTGAGTATTCTTGTCCTGGCTAGGATTACCTTGGGCTGTGCAGTGCATGCTCAGGACTAACCACTCCTGTGCCATAGAGTTACTAGAAATCTGGAAGGAGGTAAAAGAAAAGACAGCTTGCTCAGATGCTTATCACAGCAGCATGGTGCTGCTTGAGATTTAATCTATCACTACAAAGAGAAACAACACCAAATTTAAGCCATGCTCAGAAACAATTCCCTTTCAAAGCAGAAAAGGTGAAGGCAAAGTTGAATCCAAATGATTTTCTGGCACAGCAGATTCCCTGATCCTGGTGAAGGCCCAGCTGGTTTAACCCATTATGTCTACCAGATCAAAATCTGATTAATCATTTGCATTTCCAAATGTAAGGAGAGAGAAAAAAAAAAAAAAAAAAAAAAAAAAAAGCTGTCCTATGAGTATTTCATGTATTCTGAATACTGTTACTGGAGATTATTTCATAAATTAATTTTCTTCTAAAAACACCTCCCCCCTAACCACTCCTAAACCTAATTTTTTATTTTAAACCTCTTTAAACTCCCATACCACCAAAACCTGTTTGCTATATTTTGGGAAGTGCCTGAAACTTTGTTTAAAAACAATTTCAACTTCTTCATATACGTCGTGTATTTTACTATTTCTTCATTATGCATATTGCTGATACACAAAAAAATAGGCACTATTTCTGACAAAAAAAAATCCTTTAAAAGAGGTCTAAAAGTTTTTTATTCTTCTCTTTGGAGTGAGTGGACTTGAAGTTGTAATTTCTGATACAGCATTTTAAACAACTTGTGAAGGACTCGTATATAAGCACCAATATTTTCAGGCTTCAGCTCACACAAGTAATTTAACATTTGCACTGGGCAAAGCAGTTTACCTCCTGCTGACTGCAAATTACTGATAATATTGACTGTTTCTTTTGCCCCAAAACAGGGTGAGATCAGTGTGTGCAGAAACTCTTCTCCTGGCTCTGTAAATATTAACCTCCTTTGACAACTGCAGCACCGGGAACCTGAGACACGCTGAACGAAATGCAAACAGACTTACGTGTTAGTAAATAATTTCAATTAGGCGATGGAAAAACACCCGGAAATAAAATATTTATTGCTTTCTTCGGCCTTTCCTTCCCCTTGGTTTCACGCTATTTTCCCCGAGTGGACAGGGAGAAGTTTGGGATGGGGGTGGGATCCCCGCACTCCCCGGCGCAGCCTTTGTGTACAATGGTTGTTGTCACACTGACACCTAATGGCAAACACGAAGGAGAGGATTACAGCTGATTTCCCAGGGGTGTGCTCTCACCCCACGGGGCAAAAAACACAGAAAACGAGCGAGCTTAGGGATGGGAATTCACCTGGCTGTGTGCTCAGCCGGAGGGAGGTGACAGCCAGGGGCCCTGGCATGGGATGGTGCTGAAAGGATGGGCAGCCTGCCACAGAGAGAGTGTCCCCAAAGGAAAGCAAAACCATCCAAAGCTAAAATGAGGGGGCCAGAGTCATTCAGAGGGTTGTAAAGGTCTATTTACGTCCAGTTCTTTACCTGCTGGCTTGTTTCTCATCCCAACGAGCGGACAGCAAAACTCTCGAAGGAATAGGTTTGGGGCAGTGCATAATACATGAAAGCAAGGCACTGACTAAAGCCTGTGCTTCCTTTACAACTCTTTGAGGAAATCAGGAATTTTTCCAGGACGCTTTACTGTTAAAATTCTGTTTATTGCAGTGATCAGTGTGGTGCCAACTATTCCCTTACACATCTGAGGCAATGGCAGCACAGAGAACAGGGTGATCTGTGCTCGCAGAGGGTGCTCACACAGGCTCCAAATTTGCCTTAATGAACTAAACATTTTGCCCTTTGGTGAAAAAGGCAAGGGTCTAAGGTAAGCACTCTGTAGCTCTTTTCTTTGGCCATGCAGTAAAATAAATAATTAGTTGTAGCCATCATCTTGCATCTGGTTGATAAGAGTTTGTGTTATTTAAGCAGAGGTGTGGTGAGATTTAGCTGTGAACTTCAAACACGGTTTGGGACTGGGTTCCAAATCCTTCAGTCAGAGGGTGAGCTCATGCAAGGCTCCTGATGGTTCACCAGCACCCACCAAACAATGTAAAAACACATCCTAGGATTATTCTGCAAGGTGCCTGGGGTGGCCCCAGAATCTCCTCTTCATCTGCTGCACTTTAGGTCTATTTGGAGACCTCCAGGGGGGATTTTAGCAGCAAGAATATTAGCAAGAGAAAGGACTAAATTCAGAAGAGGTAAGTGATGTAGCAGAGGTTTCATTAAGCAAAAAAAATTTATCTAGTTGTTGTGAAACAATGCTAAATTTTTGGAAAAGAGAAGCCATGTTTAGGTTTTTAACACAAGACTGCAGGAAAGAATATTGACTTCCACATTCCTTTAAAGGGAAAAAAATTAAACTATCAGTTAAGTGGTTAATCCATGGAATCTAATTTATATGAGAGCCCTACCCTAACTTTTTACTGATGTTGTGGTATCCCTGGGTTGGGAGGCAAGGAGGCAGAAATCAAGTGGCTGTTGCTGCTTTGATTATCATAAAGATGAAAAGGTGGGACACTGGCACTGTGACTGCAGTAAGTGACTAATTAAAGTGAACACCATACATGCTTATAAGCTATCATTAATGATATCTTCCCATCATATTAAAATATTTTGCCATTTCATAACATCAACACTGCAGAGATAACCAACTGCCTCACAATCTGTTTTTAAGACTGAATTTATAGTTAAAGTCCAGTACAATTCAGAACTTTTGTTGTCTTGAATACTGTGAAAAATGTGATTGAATGGCAGGTATTATTCATGCATGAGTTGGGGAGTTGCAGAAGTTTCATGGCACTGAGATTTAAAGTAAAAAGAAGTGTTAGTGCAGACTAAGTGACAGGAAGGATATTTAGGGGAAAAATACTTCAAAAACTGAAATTAAACACAGTGTATGTTGAGGAAAGAAAAAAGTCATTAATTCTGGATGTCCTTACTGCCTTGTGCTAGGCACTGCAGATCACTTTTTCACCAATGGTTTTTCTTAAACAACTCCCTTCATTTCATCTTCTGGCCAAGTTTGACAGTTTAGGAAGTGCATGACTGAGGAGGGCAGTGGATGCAAGGATGCAAAGCTCACCCTTGGGCCTCACTGAGCTCTTCCCCATGGCTTTCACCAGCCATGTCCTGGTTAGAATGTCCCAGTCCTAAGATGGAATTTTAACAGGGAACTTGGTTTTGTTAGGCTGGAAGCACTCAACAAGAACCAACACCAGGTTATCAAGCACTCTGATGCCCGTGGTGGAAATTTTTCAGGGGTGAACTGCCAAGCAGTCTCTTGTGTAAGAGTCTTTGGAGGAAAACAGCCCCAACCTCTGCTTTTGCTGCTGGCAATTCCACAGTATTCCCACATAAGGACCTGTGGTGTGCCTGGGGAGTGCAGTGAAAGGGGAGGAAATAAATAAATGCTCCTTCAAGGTTCTTGTTTGTTTGCTCTAACCCTGCAAGTGCAAGGGTTCTTACCTTTACAAGAGTCATTCTTTCTGAGCACGGGGATCTTCAGCTTTCGGCTGACTGCTCTCTGCCTGACCACCACTTCTAAAACTCACCAGCACAGGCAAAACTTGCAGATAACTCCTTGAAACACTGAGAGACTCCAACCCAACATTAAACACCACCTCTCCTGGGCCCACCATGGCACCTCCTTCCCAATCCCTCTCTGCTGTCACGCAGCTGAGGTGATGAATTACAGCCTGTCACATCACGTTACGTTACGCAGGGCAAACAGGACAAAACACATACCAGCTGCCATGCAAATATGTGTTTGCCAACGCTTTCCAGGGTGCAGAAATGCAACCAGCCAGCTCCCTGCAGCAAAGAGAGGGGCTGAGCCACGGCTCTGGGGCTTGTGAGACAAACATGCCCCTGACACATGGTGAGCACGCACATCCACAGCCCCCAGCCAGCTGCAGCACTCATGGAAGCACCTCCTGCTTGTAAATACTTTTTTGTTCTTTCAGGAAAAACCAAAAAAAAACCCAACAAAAAAAATCCCCTCCAAAAAAGCAACGCCGTGGCAGCAGCTTCTGTGATGTCACAAAGCAAAGCAACAAATATGCAATAATTCCTCTGGCTTGTGTTCAGATTTGCAGCTGTTTCCATGACTGGGCAGATTTTGGCTGTGCATGTGTAAATACAACACCCACTTATGTACACACACACACACACACACACACACGTGCACACTGTGTGAATATATATTACATATATATTATGTGGCTTTTAACTGCAGTCTTTTAGACCACATGTGGGCCTTTTGAAGCTAATGGGAGATTTACCAGGGGCTTTTTCACAGAGCTGTAGGCAAGAGTGGAATCCAGAACATATGAATATTATGCTATTATGACAGAGTGTAAATTATCTAGTTTGACCTACAGTGAATTAGAGGCTATTAAATTTCATCCAGGTATCCTACACCAAGCCAGAAAAACATGTGTTTGACTAATGCATAAATTGTATTTGGCTAAGACCTATTTCCCAGAAAGGTATTCATTCAGCCTTCCTGCAAAGACACTTTCCATGCATCAGTTTCTTTGATAGTTTGTTTCAACAGTTATTTTAAATACGTATGCTTTCTATTTAAATTTACTGCAGTCCATGGACTGAAGTCAATGATGAGAAGCCAAATTCCTACTTAAATTCCTGGCTACAAAGTCAACAGCTTGAGTAGTGACTTGCTTCTCTTCAATGCCATGCCATGGGCATCCCTCCGAGATCTTTTATGCTGAACTATTCTTTATCATGTTACATCCTCCCCCAAGGTGTAGCTCTGTGAATTCCTTTCACTTCTAAAACTTTCCTCTTGATCTGTTGCCACCGAAAATATGTTGTTTACTTGGTAATTAGTGTCATCCATTCACTGTTGTCTGTGTGCATCAGCTTGGCTGGGGGGTTATAGGGATAAGGTGGAATTATACTGAAGAGATTTGGGATGAGTGACCTCACATGCCTTGCAATATCCTAATTGTTAGTGGAATAAAACCATATCAGATACAAACAAGTCCTTTCTATTTTCAGAACTTGGAAATACTGTAAATTTTGATTTTTATTTTTTTATTTTTTTTTTATAAACCAGTCACAGTATATGGCTCTAGGTACAAAAAATAGAAGTTCCTAAAACTGAGCAAAAAAAGTTAATCTATGACCTCTGGTAAGATTTTTTCATAATCAACAGGACATAATTTTACTGCTGGCAGACATTACAAAATATGAGGATCATTAAAATTAAAAGATGAATGGGGAAAGTGTCTTCATTTTGGGCATATAATTGTGCTTTTTAAACCAGTTCTGCAGAGGGCAAGAACATGTCACTATAAAGATGGGGAAAAAAAATGGAAGGCTGTGATAATTCTAAATGTTGACACAAAACTATGAATCTCTTTTATGTGAAGATACACAGATCTTTGTGGAGACCTCTGCAGCTAAGCAAACCAAGTAGCCTTTGATGTACTTATAATTATTAGGGGCTGAGGATTATGTCTTTAGGCAAAGCTGTCTAGCAGTGGGCAGGTTTAGATCAAAACTGACACAGGCAAGAGGAGAGGTGTGATGAGGTGGAGCCAAAACCAGCTTGGCATTACTGTAGACTTCAAGCAAAACAAACAACCCCACTTCTTGAAAAGGACACCAGGAGGGGAGCAGCAAGTGCCTGTAACCCTCAAGAGAGGAAAATCCTCAGTACCAGCTGGAAATTTAAAAATAGGATGCAATTCCTTGAGGGCTGGCTGCCGCTCCCTCCACTTGAAGCCGCTCCACACCATGTAGATTGTCCTACCAAACCAGGTCCTTGTCATACCAGGCCTACCCATGAGGTTCTTGCTTGCTAAAATCCCCCTCCAAAGCCCACTGAAGATGGCAGAAATCCTTTCATTGTGTTTAGTGGGCGCTGTGTCAAGTGCTGTGTGTGGCTTGATATGTTCAAGAGAGTGTGTATATGAGCACAGTTAAATAATTTCAAATTGGATCTTCAAAGACACTCATCTTGGGTGGCACAAAATTAAAAAGGTGCTTGTGGAAGCTAATTTCTTGCCATAGGTGAACTGCCAATCATACTTAGAAAGCATTTTTCATTAAAAATGTTTTTCTGGCTCTCTGGGGGAAAAGTCACATTATTAGAAAAATAAAAGCAAAGGGTTTGATTCCAGAGGTTTTGATTGACTTAAACTGAAAACAGAAATAAATAAACAGGAGATCTAACACTGAAGGGGGCAGGCTCCAAAAATAAGTGTCCCCTGAGCCTTCCCAGATCACAGTCCACCTGTGCCTGGGACAATACCTTGGAAGCACAAACATGTTATAGAGTGAAATAAAAGTAATTAAATAAAGGCCAAGACTCTCAGCTAACTTGGAGCTTGACAGATGACAAGAGAAAGCTGCACGTGCCAAGGAAGAGCAGGAAATGAAGAAGGCTTTGGCATCAGTGTCAGAGAGGGCTTGTGAGGGTGAGGAAGAATATTGCTCAGGAGATGAAAGGAGTCATTATGGATCAGAGGAGAAGGAAATGTTACCAGCTAGGCTAATGCAGGGCCAGAGAAGGCTACAAGCACAGGGGGACAGTTCTAAACATGGTCCTGAAATGCAAACAGGCTCCCCAGGAAGAGGGGAAGATCTGAGTGAGTGATAAGTGATTTGGAGGGAGCAGACTGTAATGCAAGACCAGACTGGTATCTCAGACAAAACACCGTAGGATGTGTCATTATTAATTATCACAAAGAACATGTAAGCCATTCAATATAGAACACAATCACAGAACTAAGATAAAATTAATTAATTCTCCACTTAGGGTTCAAACTGGTGATGTTCCTTGCCAGTGAGGTGAAACATTTGGGGTCCCTACATTTTAAATGTCATTTTTACAAACACTGTGGGAAATTAGACTTCAGTCTCTGTGAGAACTGATAAGATTCCCTATCTTGCAAGCAGTATGGAATGCTTCCAGAAATATTTTAAAATTCTATTTTAAATGGAAAAACCTCAAGCACTATCATGAGACATTAGTGAGCCACCAAAATGTTAGTAAGTCCCATCTGGCATTTCAGAACAATGCAATTATCTGAACATCAGTGTTTTTGTTAAGATACCTCTGTTAGAAATGTTGCCTAAACATTAGTTACCAACATTCTGAAAATTCTAAGTAGAAATACGAGGTTTCCCAATTTGCCTTTCAACTATGCAGCAGGTATCTGTCTTGTCACAACATGAATCCCTTTTGGGGGCAAGCTGTTGATTTGAAGGCTAAAATCACCTTGCTAGGCCCTAATGTAATTTGTTGGAAGTTGGCCTTGGGAAACTTTCTGACACTGCCTACATTTGCTCTTGGTTGGATATTCATTGAGCAATGATGTCTGAAGGGCTGAGTTCTTCACCTCCATGATCATTATTAGCTGTGGCATTTCTTAACAGGCTCTGCCATGTCAGTTCTTTGCAGCTCAGGTTTTACATTAGCAGCCCACACCTCACAGCACCAAACAGACTCACAAAGCTCTTCCAGGAGAGTATATGCCAGGTTACACTCATAAACAGAATTTATTAGTATCCTACACATATGCCAATATTGAATAAATTATTTATTCTCTCTTTTCATCAAGTGAAATCAGCATACATTTTAGGCATGGCTAAATGAGAACTCCCTGACCTCATTAAGGAACTTGTGGATCTACTGCAGAAATAATTCAACAGAAAATCTTTGGAAGGAGAAACCACAGGACCCAGAGCCTGATCAAATAAGAGTGGGGAAAGAGGAGAGAGCTAAGGCCATTTCTGGGATGTGCAGTACCATTACTTCAATCTTCTCATCCCTCAAGATACATTTTCACAGGCTGTCAAACATAAAATCTTATGAGAATACTTATCCTCAGAGGATTTTTATCAGGTGGACAAAATACACGATTCTGCCAACACCATAGTTCACCTGACACTTCATTTTGCTCAGCAATGTTCTCACCAAACTATTGTGCTCTGGAGGTCTTATACAGGTGTTTTTACCAGATGCCTACAGACATCCTTAGCTTTGAAGGTGGCTGCTTCAAAACAGTGTCCAGCAAACTGCAACCACGTGATGATGAACAGAGAAGAGCCAAAATTCAGAAAATCTTAAAATAATCGATCTATTTTTAGTTTCATCTCTACAGAAATATTGGTATAATATATGTGAGGAATCTACCCATATGGAATTCTGGATGACATCTATAAATTTTAGATGAAATTATATTGTCATTCTACATTATTTGTAGGAGAAACTTTTCCTGGAAGTCTGAGTTTGAATTATATTATACTTGAAGTGAGCCCTGTACACAGAAATATCTTGACAAATTAAATATATCTGGGGCAAGATGGAGCACTCTCAAAGGCTTGGGAATCAGCCAGAAGCACTGACTCATCTCATTTTCAAGCAGTGCTGAACTGAGGTTTGAGGGATGGGCTAGCTCAGGAAACTTCATCAGATGTTGACATATGACAATTTTACATCCATCCATCCATCCATCCATCCATCCATCCATCCATCCATCCATCCATCCATCCATCCATCCATCCATCCATCC